>KZ062720.1:50140-100717 GCA_002091835.1 Anopheles maculatus
TCGTTCGAATCTCATAGGGGACTGAGGCAAGGGGACGGACTCTCCTGTTTGCTGTTCAACATCGCTCTGGAAGGTGTCATGCGAAGCGCGGGCTTCGATATCCGGGGCACGATTTTCACCCGGTCTCTCCAATTCCTTGGCTTCGCGGATGACATCGATATCATCGGGCGAACATCTGCGGCGGTGTGCGAAGCGTACACCCGACTGAAACGCGAGGCCGATAGGATTGGATTGAGGATCAATGCGACGAAGACAAAGTACCTGCTTGCCGGAGGCTCTGACCGTGATATAGCACGACTCGGAAGCAGAGTATTAGTGGACGGCGACGATCTCGAGGTAGTAGAGGAGTTTTGCTACCTTGGCACGATCGTAACTTCGGATAACAACGTAAGCAGCGAAATCCGAAGGCGCATTGTTCAGGGGAATCGTGCCTACTACGGACTTCACAAACTCCTGAGATCCAGAAGACTCCAACAACGCACGAAATACGCCATATATCGCACTCTGATACGGGCGATAGTCCTCTACGGGCACGAGTCCTGGACTATGCTGGCAGAGGACGCCAATGCACTAGCCATTTTCGAACGGCGGGTGCTACGGACTATCTTTGGCGGTGTGTGCGAGCAGGGCGTGTGGAGAAGGAGAATGAACCACGAGCTAGCTGAGCTGTTCGACGATGCAGACATCCTGACGGTTGCTAAAGCCGGAAGGATACGCTGGTTGGGCCACGTGATGAGGATGCCGGACTCATGCCCTGCCAGGAAAGTGCTCGTCAGCGACCCGTTCGGCACGAGGCGCAGAGGAGCCCAGCGAGCTCGTTGACTGGATCAAGTGGAGTCTAACCTGAGGGATATCGGATGCAGCAGGGGGTGGAGGAGTGCAGCCATGGACCGAGTTTCCTAGAAACGGATTGGACACCAGGCCATGTCTATTAGACGTGCTCCCTAGGAGCAGGCCACGAAAGAAGAAGAAGAAGACATAATTTATTCTTCGCTGAGTAGTCAGAGTGGCGAGATTCAACATGCAATGCTCAGCCACTAGACAGCGCCATTACTATCCACATAATGCACATTCAGTATTTGGCCTACCTTAAACTTCCAAATTCAGTTAGGACGAACCTATCATAGAGATCAATCCTAGGGCTTAAAATTAGGATAAACGAAACTTTTTACATTTTAAAAATTCTTGTTTCAAATTTATTAAATGTTGAGTTTTTTTTCAAATTCAGAGCTCAGTAATTTATGTAGTTTTTCAAAAAACAATTGGAAGAAAACGTTTAAATGAGTAAAACTGTAATTAAAATGAGATTAATGGTGGCCAGAATATTTATTCCAAAATGACGGCTTAACGCCGTATTGTCATCATCATGTGTGATGTATTACAATTCAATAGAGTAACAAGGCATTTCCTCCTTGTCATTTGCCTTATCCCGGGCATGCTCGGTTAGCTTATTTATTGTAAATAAAAAAATAATTTAAATAAGTACTATAACAAATGCAATATGTATAGTAAGTAGCTGTAGATTTCAAGAAACAGTCTGATACTTTTCCTATAAGTTTACTATTGTACATAAAGAAGTTTGTTCCTTAGGAAAACATTGTAAAAGAGCATGTAAAAATATGAAAAATCGAAACTGTTGAAAATGTTTTGCTATTAAATGAAAATGATAAAAATACATCATAACGACATTTCTCAGTCTACGAAACTTTTTAATCTTGTAGTACCATAAAAGAATATGATATTATAATATTTATAATGTTGACCATTATATTTCATATTTTCTACCATTTCTGCTACAGTAAGCGTTAGTTTTAGAATTTTTAAAATATTTTCCCCTTTACAAATACTCTCACAATACCTTAAACTCCTCATCAAACTACCAATTCCTTTACCTTTGAAGTGCTTCAATTTTTATGTTTTATTTTAAGAGGTTTTTAAGAAGAGCAAAATTTAACAATTCTCTTTCTTCTTATTATCAAAAGCAAATGCCTCATTCCTACACAAAACGAATTCAACTAGTTACGGTTGCCACCGTTAACGTTTCGAAACATTTATCGCACGAACGTGAAAAAAGCGAAAATTAACTAACTTGTATAGGTTTAAACTGTTGGACGCTTAACAGATAGAAATTGTCTGTCTAACAGATTGAAACTTTGTTTTCGGTTTTTCGCATTTTTTCTCCCCCTTTTGTGTGTGTTTTTTTTTCTTTCTCTTGCACTGGTAACTGGTACGCTGTAAAACTAATTAGTCCCAACTGTTGCACCTCGCTGCAAGCCACATTCAATCAATATAGTGCAGCACATCTCTTTCTGGCTTGCAAATAATTTGTTTTGCAACATCTGCCAGCGACACCATTTGTAACATTGACTTGTTTTTTTTTTGTTTTGTTTTTTCCTCCTCTTTTCATCGTGAGAGTCGTTACACGGTGATGGCTGCTTGTTTTTTTCTTTGTTTTTGCACTACATCGTACGAAAATTTATGCAACTCCCTGAGGAATGGTGATGTTGTAAATTAAATTGTGTTTTGTTTTGTAGCACTTCTCTTCAATTTACAGCTGCACTGATACAGCACGGCTAGCATCAGATGTGTAACGATGCTTTAGTGATTTGCTGTTAATTCACTCACAAAAGACAGATAAGAAACTAATGTGTACCAATAAAACGTGTAACTAGCGGAATGATGTACGCAAACCAGTATCAACTAAAAACTTATCATCCCACAATTTTCGTGTGATTTATGGTCACCAACTTTTTGCCTTTTCCCTTTCGGGAAACATGAGTTTTCGTAAAACCTCCTACAAAATGTTTAACGGGAGAAAAACGAACTCACAAACACCTTCAGAGGACTGTTCGATAAACATGAATTTTCTTTATGATGAATGTGCACTACAGCACACCGCACCAAGATGCATTTACATAAACGATGTACAATCGAAAACTGCTTCTTGCAACGCGAAGATCGGTGCAAACTGTCGAAAGAAAAAACTCTATTTCAACTACTTCTCGATGAAATTCATCGCTGCTTCCACAGTTCTAGCCAGGGAACATCATCGTATATTTCGCTTTTATGATAATTGCCCGAGTAAAATCCTCTTTCCATCACCGTACAGCCGGGATTCTACAAAATTCACCACTGGCACAAGCTCTCGGTAGCCTTGATTCGCGTTCTGCTCCTTGAATGGGGCCAATTTCTACACTACTCACTGTCCGGGTGCGACGAGCGATAGTGACCTCGCCTGCGCCCAACTACGCCAGCATGATACCTACCACCCAGAACCATAAAATAAACTTTTTTTTGCCCACTACACGACTCTGGACCAGTCGTTGTGTTCAAGACGACCCAGTCAACCGCTGAACATTGCACCGAACCGTCCCAGGATGGTGTCGGTAAGATGGTCGCTCAAAGAGCTTCCTCATCTCACTGCTTACCGGCTGGGCGTAACTAGTTTCACTCTGCCTTTGCTACTCGTTTTCATCCGCGAGAGCATCATCTTTGAACATTTAATGCTTTGTTAAATCATTGGCCTGCATGGAACGCACAACTATACCGACCATCCACCTCCAGTAAGCGCGGGCCGAAACGTCTTTAAACGCTGTAAAACTGGAGCAAAAAGTTTCTTTCTTCGCACGGCAAAATCCTTTCGGTGCGAGTGAAACTTTCCCGAGAGCTCAACAAAACAAAACAAAAAAAGAAAAGCGCCCGACAAGGATGATCGAAAGTGCCACCGCTGGAAGGAATGGAAGGAAGGTGCGGTTTGGTCGGAAATTGGTGGAAATTTCTTCGTAGAAAGTCAGCGAATGGATGAATTTTTGTTGAGCATCATTAGCTGTGCAAGCAAACGGTTCAACTATCGGCAAGAAATCTGCCGGGCTCGCTAGCAAACGCTGCACGGTTCATTTGCTGGCACGTTCCTTTTTTTTTGCTGGCTCGGTTATGGTCAAAGGCCCCGAAAGAAGAATGAATGAGCATCGTATCGCATCAAAGGAAAGTTTTCCCGGCGTTGGCTAGCTCGTTGCTGAGAGCTAGGCGATACGATTGATTATTTCGATTCATCGCATCGTATTGAGCGATAACTATTGCCGAATTTGATGAATCAGGAGGACGTATGATGAGCGGGTTTTTGGTGGCTTTAAAGCAAGTTGTCTCGTTTAAAAGGGATGTAGATGTAGATGTTTACCGGTAATATAAAAGAATTATTTACACTCATTTAGAAAATCTTGATGAATTGTTAAAACTCATCATAAATTCTATATCTCAACAATGTGAAGTCACACTAAAGGCTGATTTAAAAATAAAAGTAATGTCCCAGATTATCGACGCTCCTTCGTGCTCTTCGTTCTAGTATCTTTCTTACGTTCATTTACTTCACGCTCACAAGATACGGGTGTCCTGTCCATGATTCCGTGATTGAAACAGCTGAAAAGCTCGCGAGCTTAGGCCATCCATCCCGTCGAAGTCTCGTTAACGTCAGCATACGCGCACACTCACACAGACCAAAAAAAGTCCTTCCCGATTTCTAGTCCAAATTCTTTGCCCTGACATCCGTCCCGAGCGATCCAGGACTGGCGTTGAATGCCAGTACCCGGTAGCTCGGATTGTCTGTGGACTGTGATTGCTCCACCGGAAATGGTGTCCTTTATCATAAGAAATGATAAACTTCCAGCGCTTCCCCGAGGGCTGACTACGCACCATTGAACTTCAATTGCAATTTCCGATGCATTTTGCATTTCCGAGCAGTGTTTTGTGCTCGGAACGTCGGACCAAAGATGTTGCCCGCTGTTGCACGAAACAGACAGATGCTCTTAAGAGGAAGCCGAAAAAAAAAACTGAAGCTTGAGACATACAGTACGAATGCGCTCGAATACTTCCCATGCAACTCACCTGCTATTTCCATATCCGCACCAAAGACACACAACAAAGGTACCTCGGCAGACAACGTACCATCGTCAGTAGCGTGCCACAAGATTGCAAACCTGCTGCAAAAGCTTCTCAAGAAAATACTCAGTTCCCTGAAGGAAGCAGACACCGAGCGAGCAAGCGGACACCGAGCGAGATGTGTGTATGTATGTCTATTTTGAGTCTGTGTGTTCATTTATTCACCGGGAAACAAGTCGAAACGATGATGGCAGCAAGCTGTCCGCACGGTGTGCTACGGGTCTCCTCCTGATGCTTCTTCCAGTTTCCGGTGCTTTTGCCGCACGAGCAGGAAATCATTTATTTGTATCACGTTTTGATACGTTTCTTCAAAGATTTATTTCCCGGTGCCGGCCACAACATCGTTGCCATTTGGCTTTGGCAGCTGAATGTGTTCGCTTTGTTTCGGCGGAAAAGGATGCCACCGTGGCATGGGGTCTTGGCCGCTGTGCTTCCCATTCCCGAACCCGGCACGGTCAAGGTACGTTCGTGACCTTGGTCCTGCTGGTAAAGACGTTCCAAGTGGAGATTGCTGGAAATGGTGTGGTCCACCTAAGCGTGGCGAGCTGTGGCGATGGTTGCAAAAATGCAGAACAGTACCTTCATCTGCTTCCGATCCCGTGGCGAAGGAAACGTTGATTAAGGAAAATTGCTTGCAGATAAACCGATAGCGTGGAACATGAAGCATGATAAATAACTGTCTAATGTTGCACCGTCATCGTGTTGTTGTGCAGGTTCTCTGTGCTGGCACATCTTGGATTGCTGGAGTAGCGATTTAGTGCGGAGACGCAATGCTGAGCAGGTATTAAGCAAAGACGCGTAAAATCTCTATCGGAAATGTGCTTAAGGATATGTAATAATTTTGGTTTTGTTTTCCGAACTTGAGCTCTATATCTATCAACTTTGCTTAGGATCTAGATTTGTATAGTTGAGGAGTAAGGACTGAAATCTTTAAAAGCTACCAAAGAATAGACAAAAATATGTGACTAGTTTATCGTCTAAAGCTATTTTATTAGGATTTTGATCTATTAGCTTATTTTTAATATGTTTCGTTACATACTTCGTAGAACACTGAACGTTATGCACACTTATATTATTTAATCGAAATTATATTTAATACTTTTACTTACTGCAATTAAAGAGCTTGTATGGTTAACCTCATTTTCAAGACCAAGAAACCATGAAACCGTCATAGTTTAGGAAGACGATCGTTCTCAATATGGGGTTTTTTTAATTCTAAAATAGAAAACATATTCAATTTAATGATCGATCAAGAAGATATGCTCTCAAATTGAAGGATAAATTGCACACAAAACTTTGTAAAACAATATGTTTTCCCGCAAGAAATTCGTTGAAATTTTACTCTGTTCTCAAATAGCAAGAGTGAGCATAATTATGTTACGAACTTTACTCCAACGTTTAAAAAAACGATTAATGGATAAAAGAAATTATGTAACAAAAAAGAGGATTTAGTTCATTTTACTTAAAAATGCTTTCTAGAAAAGTGGTTTAAATTTTAATTTCAAATAACTATACAAACTTTGGATTTCTTGGTACTAACACCATTTACGGTGCCTAAAGCAAGATAATCAATATCAACTTTCATCTAACAAATGAGAGCCATTTCACTTGATTTGTTCACACCTACCACCCAAGACAATGCGCACAATCATCGGCAATAATCATAAAGCTAATATTTTGAATAACTTGTCAATGGTAAGCGGATGTTCCCGGGAAACAATGCCATTAAACGGTGGTCTGTTGTCACTTTTGGCAAACATTGCAAATTAGCCCACGTCACCAACATGTCCCAAAAAAGGTGACCTCCAATCGCGTGGCCTAAAACAGCACCAACAGGGTCTATTGTTTTGCTTTCCAGTGACCACCGCATCCCGGCACTAATTCAATTGCGCACTCGAATGTAAATGCAACCAAATGCAGTCGATAAATGGGCCCAGTTTGGCCAACCAACTGGCGGGCCTGTCATCAAACCCAACCCGCTCCGTTATCATTATTGCCATTATCATCACAATACCGAACCGTTCAAATGTGGTCGATCCCATTATTCGATTCATCGTTCGATTGAAAGGACCCTTTCGCGCTTTTCTACCACTACGATTTCCGATGCGTGAGCGTCCGTTCCCGCCTGACTAAACAACCTCACAGTGCACAGTGCCGGTTCCAAAATCGTCGCACTGCTGCACCGGACGGCGTTCTGCTACAATTTTTCGTTTGTTTTTGTTTTGTTTTGCTCACCGGCCGAGCGCAACAGTGCAACAGGACAGTGCGCAATGGCGATCTCTGGTCGCTGGAGCAACATATTTTATGCACCAGTGGCCCAAGCTTTACAAAGCTCCCGTGCAATCATCCCGCACGGTTTGGTTGCTGGTCGTGTTTATCGTACACAACCGGTGGGTTTAAACGCGCCATGGCACCGACACACACGCATGCACCCTAACGCCCCACTTTGGGCGTTGATGATTTTTGCGGTTAGCCTCAAACGTAGCGCCACATTTGGCCCACCGGCCGGCCGAAAGGGTTGCAAGGCAATCAGCTATTTAATTACGAGTTCGAAAATCCATTTCGGGTGAATCATGCTCAATTGTTCCAAACCGCGGAAATGTTTATGAGTGCCAATTGGTGAAACAATATTTATGAATCGCTGTTGTTGCGCTTTCGGTTATGCTTTCGGTCGAGCGATATTGGGGCCCCGTCGTTCGGGGCCCACCAAGCGGCCGAATGCGCTTCTCCGCTTTTTCGCCACTTGCTCCGGCCGGTTTTGTCCAGCGCCCAGGGATCCGTTAGCGGCGTTTTATTAGTTTTGGTTTGCGTGAAGCGTGGCCCGTTTCCGATCGGGAACCATCCACTGGAACCTGGATTTGTTTTTGTTATTTTATTTGAGCTGATTAACTCAACCCGCAACCGGCAACACGTCATAATCCAATAAAGGACGAATTTAATTGCGTACCAGGCGTCGCGTAAACGTGCGGAAGGTGCAGGTTTTTGCAATTTAAATTTTCCCACAACACGTCACACGTTGCTGATGCATTTAAACCATTTAATGGGATGCATATACTGCGATTGGAGTTACCGCTTATGGTGTGATGTGAACATTTTAACACCAAAATTCACATTAATTACACTAAAATTTAAAAAACAGCTAAACAAACTTTGTAAATCAGATAAATCAACAAAAGTATTTTTTTAAGAAAATGAGGTTTTTCTGAACATTTAGTTAAATAAAAAACATGAACAAGAATGAAGAAATATGTCTAATGTTGACAAATATTAAATAGAGTGAGACAATACGCAGTGTACTACAAGGACAAACAGAGACAATAACTTTAAACTTTAAAAATGTGGCTCAAATGCAAAAATATGAAACAAACGAAGACAAAGGCACTCACAGTTAATTGATTACTAAAACATTGCATGTTTGTACGAAAAGGATCAAATATAAATCACGAAACAACGAAAAGAGACAAATGGTAACGAAGAAAATGTTAGCTATGTTAAACAAAGCTGTAGTAAAAGCACTTATAATAAAAAAAAATTGTTAAACAAATATCGGAAATACTTAACAAAACTAACCACAAAAACTCGATAGACCTAAGCTAGACGTAGAGGTATAATAAAAAAATAAATCAGTAAAAAAGTTCAAAAAAGATATACACTATAATAAAATCTAAGTCCAAGACATGGGGACAGTACGGCTTTCGTCCGTCGAATTATAAATTTTAAAAAATTGCTAAAAACCTACAAGAGAAACACAAAAATATATATATATAAACTCTTTAGCACTATAATAATTGACTAAAAGACTGAATAAAAGACTACTTGATATATTACTCTAAGCCACACAATATCATGAATAAAGCCCAATAATGGCTTAACAATTTCTAATATTTTTCATAAAGTCTATTTCATCTAGATTACAGGTGAAAAAATGCGCGATTCAAATAATAATGAAATATTCCGAGAAATATAAAATACAACACATTCCCAATCATGGTCCCACAAAACCCCATCTAATGTTTCAGAAACACGCTCGGTACTGCGGATTTTTTTATTTCTTTGAGCTTGGTATTAATAATTTAGTATTTTATTTACCACTTTCCGAGAAATGCAACATGCTGCATAATCGCTTTATAGTTTGCCAAGCTTTATAGTATTACATTTCACGTTTCGAAAAAAAAAACAGTTCTTCTATAAACTTCCGCGCTACTCATATTTTATTACATTCTGTTCCGCTGAAAACAAAATTGAAGCAAAACCCCACCAACAAACACACTGTTACGCACTAGCATCGTTCTCTGCGGCTGGCCGTTGAAGTTGAGGCACGCCACTACCTCTAGCGTGTAATGTGATGAATTACATCCATTACTGTCAACGTTGTATCTTCCTGCGGTCGTATATTAGTATCTATATATGTATGTTCACTTTACCATGCTGCACCGTAACGAGAGTAGTTCGGGCGCTGGGTATGGATGGCAGTGAAATATGTGATATTTATGGGCAATCCATGTGGCAACTAGGCACTACTAATTGTCGGTGTTTCTTTTCCCGTTTGATGAACACACACCCAGCACCATAGACCGATACACACACACGCACACGAGCCATCGTTTCGTGGAATGGTGTATTCAGCAGCAAACCGTGAAATAAAATCAAAAAGAAATTTACCCACCATTGCGCAATCCCACGAGTGTCGCCATGGCTCCTGAAGCTTCCGTCCGTTCGGCACTCTGTCTTACACTCGGCGATACTCACTCTACCGAATGAAGACAGACCCGACAGCTGCGTTGAAGTTCCAGGCAAGAAGAAGCGAAAAAAAGCACACACTCACACACACAGACAACGCTTCGCAGGGAAGACAATAGCGGTGGTCAGATTGTTTTTTCCGCCATTTTGGATCCCCGGGAGATGGCAAGTGCCTGCCCTAGGGCATTTCGTGTGCCTCAGCAGGATCTAGCCGGATGCTGGATGCGCTAGGATGGTGAAGAAAATGTTCCTAATTTATTTGGAAAGATCTATTATACCGGTGGCCGGGCATCGCACTCCCTTGGCCGACCGCCGAAGCGTTTGGTCGAGTGCCCGAGTAAGATGTCGTCCATCTAGCAGGGGACTGGCAATGGTTCAACGCTTGCACGGTGCGAGCCATGAGCGGCGAAACAAGCAAGCCAATCATGGACACCGACTGTGAATGATGGAAGATTTTAATGGTCCACAACGGGCCGCACCAGTAATGCACATCGTTCCGGGTGGATCGTTTCCCCGTGACGAGTCAGTAGCAAGTGGTGCAGCACACGGTGAGCGGTCTAGTGGGGACGACGACTGTCGAGAGACACCCCGTACCTTGAGCGGGTGGTCGAAAATGCAATGGCACAATAGAAGCGCACCCCCTCCCCCCCCAGAACGATGCTGAGCCTACAATCACGATCTGTTCGTGGAAGCTGTTGGGCAGACATTACTCGGTCGCTTTGAATTCTACTGTAATGAACGCACAATGGGGGGGTGCCGAAGAACCCACAAAATTGACGATTCGCAAGAGGATTCAACTGTCAGTGATATTGTTGCACGTGAAACCGAATCCAATTCTGGCACTGTTGCGACAAGTGCCTCGGAGGCAAAATCTAACTTACCAGCAAAAGACACATTCTTGCTTTATTTACTGTTCCCGCCCGTTGCGGTATTCTGCGATGCCTTTCGCTTGCAATGGTGAGTAACATAAGAGAATGTCAAACGAGCCAGCTAAACAGATGAAATAGTACGAAAGGAATGGTGATGCGTTGGGTATCAGCAAATAAATGCATCATGCTTCGGGCAAGCTTGCAAGCTTCCGAGAAAACAATTCACTAATACCTTTTGGAATTAGTTCTATGTGCTACCGTGCACAATGGAGCGCATTAGGTCCTTTGCAACTGATAATTACTTAGAATGTTCAGATTACATTGGCATTATAATTCATGCTCACCAATTGGTCCCGCAAAGAGCTTTTGATCAATTTTACATTACAGCTTTAATGGTATTCACCTTATTTTGCTCAGGCTTTACTACCTGGAGATGTATTGGTCGCCAATGCTGACTTTCATTGACTTCGTTTTATCTAAAGCTACTATAGTTTTTTCTTTCAAATGGACTAAAGATTGCATACATGACAGCCTATAAAGCAGTTCCCGAAGTCGTACAACAGCCAGCAAACAGCAACTGCGTCAATTTGTTCCGTTGGGAAGCAACACGGGGCGAGATTGTTGTACAACCGTCCGGACCAACGAAACGCCTTTGAGAGTCTATCCTTCACTGTACCCTTACACCGCACATACACACACACACACGCACACACACACGCACACATGTCCGCTTGACAGGAACAATTCTTTTCACCGTCCCAGAAGTGCCATCGTCCACCTCGTCCGCGATACCACCGTCCGAAACCAAACTACTATCTTCACCCCAAAAAGTCAGCTGACCCGCAACCGCGTCGTGTCGTGTTTCACCATCGCAGCTTCCGAAGACATGTGAAACTATTTGTGCCGACCCGTGTGCCCGGCGTCCCCGGCCGACCATCGCGCCTCCAACACGCACCACCGATCCGACGGGGTTGCTGTTTGGTACGCAACGTGATCCCACGACGTCGGTGAAGGATGTTTCGGCATATCGCTAGCGGGGCAACACAGCGCTACGCCATAAACTAACACGAGGGCGAAAGAACCAACAGCACAACAGCAACAACAAAAAAAGAAATGAAACGAGCGAGTTGGATGCGATACGACCGAGTCGCTGACACGGGAACCTGCGGCGTGACAGTGAACGAACGACGCTAGAAGCCTTCCCTAATTGATTTCAATTGAGCTTAATTATTTAATAGGCCCCACTGCGGGTATGTCAGCGACATTACGGTTGACAGTCGCGCATTGTTGTCGCTGCCCGCCATCGGGACGCATCGCGCTCAAATTCGGATCGGACAAGCTCCACCGATAACGGCCACAAAAACGCACGCGCACACACACACACGGGGCCGGAAAAGTGTACGCTTCTCAAACAGACAACAACGAAAAAAAAACCAAGCAAAAGCAAAAGGAGCCATAAAAAGCTAACACCGGGGACGGCAGGCAGCATCATCACGGCCGAGAGCTCACGCTGCGATCACTAACGGTGGCAACGGATTCGATCGTCCGACCTGGCCTGGCGATTTTGACTGGACCGCGTGGGATAGGGTATGCAGGGAGGGGGGAAGGAGGAAGAGGCGTATGAAACGGCGAGAATATAAATCACCCTCAGACCCAACTACGGGCGAAGCGAAATGGTTGTGGCCGGGCTGAGTGACAGGTTGAAGCAGCGTACACAGAAAGCCCCGGCACTGGGTGCAGCTAAGGTGCAGCACGCGAAAAAAAGGGAGGATTGGAATGGAATCACACACGCACACACACGTAAAACACACTGGCAACATGGCGGCACTGGAACCGGCTGACCTCACGGCTGGTCGGGGTCGCTAAGATGGCGACCAGTGCGGCCAAGTTTTGTTCCGCGCATCGGACATACGGCAGCATATCATTATGTCTGGCCGATCTTCTCTCCTAGCGTGATGAAGTAGGAGAAGGAAGTGGGTGGAAGGTTGATGAAAGGGGGGAGCGACGTGTCAGCCTCGACAGCCGCTAACCCGCTTTTTTATGATGATGGGCACATATATAATGATATATAAATGATGAAATATTATAATACCATTCTACCATTCTGTGCCCACTGTTTTCGTCATGTTCGGCATTCGGCGTGACGCTTCTTTCCCTTTTTTATTTTTGTTGCTCCACAGTGCTTAAGGGTGACCGTTTTTCGGGTGTGGGATATTTTCCACAAACGCGGTGCGCTCACATCAGCCATTTTAAGTATTCACTGCTCCGCAACAACCCGGCCACAACGGCCATCCTTTCTGCCAGTGCTCAAGCGCTTCTTCGTTTGATGTTTGATGGTTTTTGGTTTTCTGTTTCCTTTAGCGTCATTTTGGTCCACTTTGATTCCGTAACGCACCCCGCCCTGGTTTCCTCCCTCTCCCCGAGGCTTCTCGAGCACACCATTGCGCATATGCTTTTGTTCAGCATTTAGGGGATTTATGTATTTTTAGGCAGGAAATAAAGACGGGAACACTAGACGGTGGCGACGGTGGCGGATATGCTGGCGAACAATAACGATATCTGAACCGCGCCGTATTATGCGAGAAAACAACAACAACCCCACACGTCCGCAGTCCCAGAATCCGACACCAGGCGATCCCGTTCCACCCCTCTCTCGTATGTATGTGTGTGTGCGGCTCCCAGTTAAACCGTGAACGTCTTTTATTTTTTATTATTTTTAATGTGCTTTTTTGTGTAAATGTGCTTGGCTGTATCCATGTCCGCACCGCACACAAACACACACGTACACAGGCACACAGATACATTATCCCTCGGCTGAAATCATCTTTTATGTTTCCACGATCGACCAATATTAAACGATGGCATCATACACAGCAAATGAATACCTTTTTTTACGGCTCTATTCGCTTCGCCACGCTCACTGCGCCACGCTAAATGAAGAAATAAAACAGACCAATGGGATGCAAACACGGGGAACGGCGAGCCCGAGCCCGATTGTCAGCCACGTAACTAAATAAGCGTCGGGCTCATTAACAAGGTGAGAGCCGCCACTGTGGTGTTTCACTTGCTTATGTTTCTCCCGCGAGATCTCCCTCTTTTTCATTGCACGATGGTTTTATCCTTTTTTTTGCTTTTTTGTTGACATAAATAATACGCGACACCTTACGCGCCGGCATTGACGTTTTGGGAGTAAGAATATGTTTTAATTTACGCACAATCGAGCAGGTAACGGGGCAGGAGATCATTAAGTCGCAAAACATTGCCGTTGTTTATGATACAGGATACGGTTGACACGATTCGGTCCGGTGTTGATGTTTCATATGCTGGAGCGTGTGTTTTTAACCCATTTCTTATTTACTTTTGCTTTTGATTGGCGTAGAAGCTGTAAAAAAAGAGACATGGAGCTTCTTCTTTTTTATGTTTTGTTGTTTTCAATTAATTTTGAAAAATTTTCAATCTTTTCTACGATTTTCTAATTATTGTTATTTTCAAATGAATTAACTTTATCATACAAAGTTTGTTGTTTAATATATTGAGTATTCTCTTTATCTTCAATAACTATTATCTTTGTCTTCATTTCAATCTTTTCCGCCTACTCATCTTCTTTCCTTTGGTTTGCTATTCTACACTGAAGGGTCACTGCTTGTTTTTTATATGACATCTTTGACTTCATCCTTCACAGTTAACGCCTCTCGTTTTTTACCTAACCTGTTCAAAATTGTTATTACAATGCAAACTTTAGCTTTGAATTGTAACAATTAAAATTTGTTTAGAAAAATTAAATATGCAATATTTAACTTAATAATTTCCATTCACATTCTTCGTTAAATTTGCTTCCTAGGCCAAGGTAGACTGTTAAGACCGAAGCAACTATAATACGAATATGACTACACTCTAGGTTAAAAATAGCTTAAGACAATTTTACTGACAATCTCTTAATTATGTTTATATAACTTATCTTCTTCTTCTTTTCTGGCCTGCTCCTACTTATATAACTCCTATATAACTTATCTTTTAACTTAATTTTAACTGTTAACTGTTAATGTGGGAAATCTTTTCCGGATATTGCGAGTGTTCGAATAACCGAATAACAACAATAGTGATTGATTTTCACACAATTGATTTTATATACTTAAAGTTTTTAGTTGTATGAAAAAAAGCAAAAAAAAATTAAGTAAAGAACGTTTCAGGTACAATTAACAACAAATTACTCTACCATACAGGTCTAACATGGTAACTATATCACCTTTATAAAAATCCCATTTTCACGGCAACAGACACACTTAACCGGCCACAAAACTCAATAAATTACAACCTCCCCTCATCCCGCCCTTATTTCCGTGGACCAACACCATCACCCACATCCTAAGCGGACATTATCCTAAGCAAACAAAAGTCTGGGGACACTTCAATAAATACTTAAGATCGTTTACACCCTTTTCTAAAAACTCATTTTTACCAATTTCGGCTACCGACTCATTCTTGCTGACCAAACTGTCCCTGCGTTTGGTGTGCAGTGGCTGCTAAAAACCTGCCAAAAGTCGAGCAATTACCAACTTCCCGCCGAAGTTATTAGCTTGG
Source organism: Anopheles maculatus (assembly GCA_002091835.1). Classification (NCBI taxonomy): domain Eukaryota; kingdom Metazoa; phylum Arthropoda; class Insecta; order Diptera; family Culicidae; genus Anopheles; species Anopheles maculatus. The sequence continues at coordinate 65,266 of KZ062720.1, forward strand.
TCAGCTTTCGGTTGCGGTTTTGTTGGTTTGATTTCGGTACACTTTAACGTTTTTAATTACGTCTTCGCCTTAACCAGCCCTTTTCCTTTAGCCTTCCCGCACACCCCCCGTCGTATCCCGTTCCACCCCAATTCCCGGAAACCGGATGCTTAAGCGTCGTATAACTGGGCGGGCAATATTTACATTCCGTATCCGTAAAACCCGAAACTGAGCGTTAAAGTGACATCGAAGGACTAACCAAATAAAAACAAAATGTAACCAAGCAAAAACAAAAATGGCACAAATCTCGCAACCACCAAACGCACCCACGGCTGAAGGATATAGATACTGTTTGGCGCTATCGGAAGAAGCAGGAAGAGGAAGAAAAAAAAAGTTGTCATGCAAATTCCCATCCATTTGGTGCAAAACCCATCATTCTCAGGGCACTCGTTAGCTAAAGCTTTCGGGGCCGATGCGGAAAACAAACATAATCGGTCGGCTGTCGGACGTCCGCCTGCACGCATCCGGGTTTATCCGTAAGTACCGGTTGTCGGTAGGAGTGAGCAGAAAGAAATGATAAACTTTCGTAAAATATGCAATGCTGTTGTATCCTTTGAAATTTGACCTACCGATAGGCATCGGGATCCCTGTGGGATGCTTCACAGTCAGCCAAAAACATATCGTGCGCACACATTCAAACCTGCCCGCTGCTGCTGCGGACTTCCTCCGGTAATCGTATCGAGCGGTAAGTGACCCCATGAAAATTGAGTTCCCTCAACTCCCCCTTTGTATTCTCTCCTTCCTTGCATAGAGACAGGACATTCGGCACTTGTAAATGGGTTACTACTACCCGGGATCGGTCGGTGTCCACTCACAGATCGCACAGATACCGTTCGACATCGGTGTTTTAAGGGTGTTGTTAGTTCGAGCGGTCGATTCTGTCTACATTTGACCCTTTTTTTTTGTGTGGGTGCCATTTTCTTCCAAAAACTCCTGAAAGGATTTGCCCCAGCGGGGATAAAGCTCCAGCGGGGATAAAGGCCGGAAATTCGCACGGAATACCCGAAAGCACTAAACATACGGATAAACGAACACTTGGGCCGGGCGTACGGCAAAGCCGATCTGCTTTCTGATTCCATCATATTGGAAAAACGCTGTTTGCAGAGGTCCATGTTCGGTACAACGCAGACACAACGCCACACACACCTACACACAGCTTTTCCCCGATGCTTCCCGGTGTGCGTCATGCGAAGTGAGTCTGCTTTCTCGCATGTCGAACGATAATGAATGCTTGTACGGACGATCATCACACTTCATGGATATCGATTCTTCATAACGAAACCGGATACAGTAGCGCTTGGAGCAATGTAGAACCGATAGGGTTGGAGCAAAAGTGGAGATATAGAAGAAGGAAAAAAAACACACACACACCCCTTCTGTATAGTTTTCCCACTGGATGCAGAGAGGCTCCTGCAAAAGATCTTTGTCAGATAAGCGAATCCGCATCCGAACAGGGGAGAGTACCGTAAGGACACGACACGAAGCGTTGCTAAAAGTATGCTAACGAAATGCAAATTTCAACAAACCTTTTGAACTATTATCCCCCTCTTAAGGAGAACGGCTGCAGAGAAAAAAGGTGTATTTTCGAGATGGATGAGCTGCTAGCGCACTAGGGTAGCGCTTGCTTCAGTTACTGTGTGCGTGCGTTATTCATGCCGGACTCGTGAGTGTACACGCACTACTGCCGATGCTGAAGCTTTTTTCCTCGACAACCCCTTTTTTCGTGGGATGTTCCTGGTTGTTCTAGTGTGGTGGGCTCTCAATATCACGGGCGTCGAGTACTTTGCCACTAGAACGAAACACTACGCACACTGCACTGTGCAACTGCTTGAAGTACCCTAACGGGCCGTTGTAAACGTTGCATTGGACCGAGTAAATACGGTACGAATCCTTCGCTGACTCTCGACACATAAAGGGCCGTATTTCAGCAAACGGGGGACGTTTAAGCTTTTCCGACAAACAGCAAAAAACAGTACACAACGCGTGTGCGAGCTTAGCAAGTGACGAAGGTAAACAAACACTCCCTAATCGCAGCACTGTGGGAAAAACAAGTGTGTCAAATCAATAGTGTTGTTTCCGAATGAAACACATTTGCTTCTCGCTATGTCCACTTTCTTCAGAACAACTCAATTATATCGAGCTCGAACTTCACTGCCAATCAACATTAATTGTGATGATATTTAAACAACACCGAGCTCAACGCCAACGGTTCATTGATTGTTTAATTACCCGGCCCGTACGTACACGAAAACCGTCCAAAATCACGGCGAAACATTGCGAAAAATCACGCCTTTTCCTTTATTAAGACAGATTGTAAAATAAGTCGGAATCGAATTAATAGACACAAATTGAACAAGATTGTATCGTCGCGCGTCTCGCGCGTCTCGGACAAGAATGTGGAACGTTCGGGCAGTGTGCGCTAATGAAATTAATCAAACCATTTAATTGAAAACCCTAATAAGAATTTTTTGACCATCGCTGAGCGCTTTTTGGATATGCTGTGGAACAGCCTTCGTGCGTCTGTCGTGTTACAAGCATTATGGGCTGCCGTACCTTCATCCACCAAGGTTTCAATACCCTTATTGATCGTGCCATTTCCCTAGTGCCGTCGAGTGTTGTTTCGATGGCAATGCATTGCGTTCGACTACACACCACCATCGACATCTAATGCAGTTTAGCGCAACTGGAACGATAGGGTAAGTAAGCTACGTGCCGGCAAGCGAACCACACGCAGGGCTTCCAGGTTCCGAACAAACGGACCGCGTACGGTTGTATTAATTGCCTTTAAAGGATAAAAGAGAACGAGTGAAACCATGGGGAGTGTGTGTGTGGGTCCGTGTACTATTTATAGGCCGATCATGTATCGAAATAAGGTCAATCGAGTGATGCTGCTAAGAGTAATGTTTACGCACTAGTGTACGCCGTACGGTTTTGTAGGCGTATCGCCATTAATGCGCACAGTAACATGCAATTATCTGTCGAAAGCTTTAATTACTACCCTTCGAAAAGATCGGCAAACGCTAAACGCTAAGGCTAAAATGGAAAATGGCAAATGGTTTGGAAATGGGTAGCATACAAACGTTGCATGCCGTTGCGTTGAACAAGAAATAAAGCTAACTTGGCAATAAATCCAACAGAGAATAAACGGTGTGCAACAGTTTGCCAAGTAAATGGTTTGTCTTGTCGTTGAGTTTTTGCAGTACATCATTTCAGTAATGTATTGATTTATATGTAGAAAAGACCATTTAATCTGTTTCGAAATACTGAGCTTCGTCTACAGAGGACATTAAATGTTCAATACACACACATCTTTATGGGAACATACCATCTCACTAGATACCTTTTTTTGACATAGCCTTCTCACCAGAGGCCCTCAACAAATTCACGACAGAAATTTAATTCCGCAAACCTAGTTTGACAACGCAAAAAAGACTAATTCACATTTAGCAGCTCGTAAAATGAATCGTATCTTAAACACTAATGCATTTTTTTACGTGTTAATTGACAGGAATGTGGGTAAGGTACGGCACAGAAGAAGCTGCACCGACCAAACCAATCGTCAGACAGCAGCGAAAAAGGACAAGAAGGCCTGACATTGCGCGCCATGTTCCGAACGCACGCAAGTCATGGACTACGGTAAAGACCCCCGCTTGCATCTGGACATCGCATACGGATTTTGGAATATTTGGCAACGAAGCGTCCGACTACACCCAGTATAAGGTGCCCTTTCACGGTTAGGAGGAGGAAATGTCTCCAAACCTATGTGAATTGTATTTTTGTAATTTAGAATAAGTCCTTATTCGTAATTTAGAATGAGCAATACGGCCAGGCCGTTCTATATGAATAAAAAAAATATTGACAGGGATGTCAAAAACAATCCTACCAAATGCGTGCAGTTTAAATTCAAACGTTCACGTTCTGTTTTTTAAATAAGCAATAAAAGAATAAAGTTAATGAGTTGCCTGGTAAATAAAAAAATAAAGTCCGGACTTCCAGGACTCGGTCACCTCAGGAATAGCACTCTAAGAAGCTAGTCTGGGACAGGCTTTTAGTAGACCATCTTGTATTTTGTTAATTATGATAACTTTATAAAACTAAGATAAGTTTTAAAACATAAGCTCACATTTTGTAGTGAAATCTCTTTAACATTAAGCTTTAATAACTACAAAAACCATGTAGTCCAACATACGCGAATATAAGGAAATAACACTGAACTTAAATCTAACAATCTCTTGATTTCTTTGATTTCTTACTGCTCAATGCTCAATGTTCTGTGGCGAAATCTTGATAGATTTCTCCAAAAGACATTACCCTCCAGAAACATTCAATACCGCTAAGCACAATCGTCGTACTGCAAAACAAACAGAAACACAGCCCTCTCCGGAAACTTCAACATTATTCTTACGTGAGTGTGTAAGTGTGGATCAGAACACTCTTAGGCATAGGCATACGCCACCAGCATCACTTGCAACGCAGCAAACAGATCTATGTATATGGCAAAGTTCGTCCCCTTGTTCACGCTGCAAAACGTTTCTCAAGTGGGTACGACGTTTCGTTTCCCAATGATCACAGTACACGCTTTCCCATGCTGGTCCCGGTCATTGAGTCAGCAAATAATTTATGTGCCGCGCTCGCTTCCTATCCGTCCCTGTTGTACATCATTCTTGCACTGCTTGCACACAGTACAGAGATCTTTTGCAAGAATGCTACGGGAAGGGCGCTGCATGTCGAATTCTTCAACATGAAGGTACTTGTTCTAATAGTTCTAATAGCCTCAGTGCCGGTTCTTTGTACAAGCGAAGCTCATATGATGTTTGCTGCTAGTGTCTTGCAAAATCAAGTACCATTTAGAACTTGAAGGAAGAGAATCAACGTGTCTCAGGACGTACTTCTCGAAACAGTTTGATATGTGAGCTGTATAAATTTAACAACGAGTCTCTTACGCAGGTTATTCGAATCATTTCGACTTTAAGAATAACCTATCAGTGATGATGATTCGTTCTTCCGTTGACGCCAGCAAATTATAGTACTGATCAAGGTGGGACTCTGACCACCATCAGCACGGCTGTGCTGACAAATTCCCCGTGCTGCGTTTTGCTTAGCGAGAGATCGTTCCGAAGCGATAAAACACTTCTTCACCGTGAGCACCCGAACCATCATCAGTAGTACCGTACCGGATCGATCAGATAACATTAGTTACACCGGAGGGTGCAGTGTTTCGGTTTTGGGCTGACGACACGCTGACCCAGGACACGGGTCGACAACGGGAGGATGCCAAGGTGGCATTATAAATGGTGTGAACCTTCAATAAATGATTAGCAAATTAACTGATTACCACCCAGACCAACTCGTGTGAGGCGCACACACACACACACGTAAGCACACTAAAGGGAAACACGGCGAACCGATGATGGAGGCCAAGTCATCACTTTTCCGTTCCGTACCGTATGACCCTTTCGTGTGGTTTTCGGTTTGGTTTTTTTGTTCTGCTGAGGGCACATGTTGAATCAGGGCAAAATCAGGCTGGGACAACAAAAGCAAAGAGTGAACGCCTTGCGTGACATAAGTGAGAGGTTAAGAAGGATATGAAAACATGCTACAGCTAATCGTGTATTCTCCATCAATGATGTAGGGATCGTAATGGTGGCAGGACACATTGCATTGCAGACTATGAAGGCTTACGTTATTTATGCTAAATTTGCTATTGAAAAGCGAACTGTTGATTGCAATAAAATGGTGAAAAGCATTGTATTTAAAGCAAATAAAGCTTTAAGGTTGCATTCCCGGAGTTCATTATTAATAATTTTTAACGAACTCCGGGAATCGTTGCTACACTATACGTGATTTTTTTGTATTTCAACTGAAATAATTCATTTACAGCAACAAAGAGTGTGTAAAAAATTAGAACAATAGCATCTTTTTTCTGTTGCACTTTCTATAGGTGAACCGTAACGTACAGTAGCTTCCCGAATCAAACATGCTCAACTACCGCATCGTCCCATTTTTCCAACGCGTTTTCAACGCATTTCATTATCTTCACACATGCACACAATCTGCAACAAAACCGAGTGCCCCATAACACACACACACACACACACACAGGTAAGCCTGGTCGGTGTTACGGTAAATCTTCCCAAAACTATTAATTATATTTTAATGATACCACACTTCCCGAGGGCGCGTTGGTTCGTTCCGGTAAAGATAAAGGGATAACTGAAGGTCGTTAACCACCGCAGGAACTGCCACAAGCCGGAACCCCTTTGCTACAAACACATACATACATGCTGACAAAACCCGAATGACCGCGCATTCACAGCACACACACAAACACTCGCACACACGCGGGCACTCACTGGGCCGGGATCTGTGATGTGCGCGTGTTTTAGATTAAATTTAAATCAAGCGATTAACGCATACATGCGGCGCACACTCCGACATATCCACCAAGGGAAAACTACCAACCCCTTCCTACGGGGGCCTGCCTGTGTCGCCCACTCGCAAACGTTTGCCAAAAAGAGGAGGGCACACGGGAGGGATCGAGGAAGAGTTGTGTTTCCGCGAGCAAATTCCGTCCGTTTGGTGTGGCCACCAGCGCCCACCATCGCCAGCCACTGTAAGCAAACTCGTCCGGGGCGGTAATTTAATTGATGGCACATGAATGAATCATGGTGAGTATAATTTCATCACTCGTATCTTGGCACACGCGATGCCTGATGCCAACCCAGACCCGGTTCCCGGTCTGTCGGCGTGTGTGTATGTGTGTGTATTGCTACCGGCCCCATCTGCTATCCATATCCGGTCGTGCGGGTGGGCCGACCCGAATGAGTCGGGTGAAAACAAAAGCGATGAAAGTCGTGCGGTTGGGATAAGACCAAAGCCTCTTCTCCACGGCGGAAGTAGTTCCGGGAGTGGGCCTATACGACCAAACCGACACACTCATTAAACTGACATATGTGAAATCCAAAGCTAAATGACTTCGTACCGGTCGGCCGTGCCCATCACTGGCGATAGGACATCAATCTAAAATTCACCACCAATCAACGAGGCGCGTAGTACGTAGCACACCATCTCCAAACCTTTAGCTCCGGGCACGTTCCATTCCGAAAAGTCTATAATGTACGCAATATTACACTCGTGGTAAAAGTGTCAAAGTTTGTCAACCGCGGAAACAATCGTGCACAGTGGGACATCCGAACGCAGAAGAAACCAACTGATACCACTGGCCGGAAATATAAACTTTACCACACAAGTAATTCACCAATCCGACATACATTCGCATTCGAAGACACACGGATTTTGTCGTCCTTCTCTTTTTCAACCACCAATCTGTTTCCCAAAAAACAAAAATCCGCCTCAAGCAAGAAATATTTTCAGCAGCGTTCGTTAAACTTACGACAAAAGATCAACAAAAGGGATCGAGTTTTTGGTACGTAAACATTTCGGAACTTTTGCACCCAGTGCTTACCCGCCCAAGACTTCTGGTTTGTTTGACGAATCCTTTCACCATACTTTTCGATTATTTCTCCTGTTCTTTTTTTTTTGCATGCCTTCCAAGAGTGAGTGTAAGTTTCACTAAACTTAAAACAAAACGAAACTGAATGGGGAAAAAATCACGTCATTCGGAAGTTTCGGAAGATCCGGTTCGGCTTGCCAACACGCGTTACTAGCGTACGACAATGAAAGGTGTCGAACCGGCTGAATACCGGCATTTCGGAGAAGTTTTCACGTGTGAATATATCTGGTTACAGGGTAGTGTAAAGCACTAGTGGATTCATTCACCATTGGTAGGTAGTAAGCTACGTCTTGAAGCATCTTGCATCAGAAAAACTGGTCGTGCAATGTGTGCCGACAGTTCTGAAGGGAAACATAAAACGCTCGTGTCTGCTAAGCTTTCTTGCTTCTGGGGTATGTCAGGCAAACTCTATGATAGATAATAGCATCAAATTATCTATCCATGCATCTTTTGCGTTTTTTTGCGATATACATATTGGAAATCTACGTCATATTCCGCTCGAAAAAGATGCATCATAGGGACTATCCCTAGGTCTCAAGCTATGCAGAATAAAAATTGAGTGACTCGAATATTGTTTAAAACTTGTCGAATAATGTTCCATACCAAAAACTATATTCTTTCTGTGAATCGAGCATCTTCTACGCTGCCGTCTTCTTACGCATGATGCTATAAAAATAAGACACTTCATTCACCATAATCTCGCCCTCCCTTCTCTCCTATCATTTGTCCTCTATCAGGCTTCATCTCGCCATCTGTGCGACTAACTTCCGATGAACATCCAGATGCGTCCTATACACTAAGCCCAAAATGAACCATTCCTTAAAGCACTTTAGTCTTTTAACGAAGTCTATAACCTGTTCTATTTCAATGTCCTTGACACCTCATTTTGGCACGGTCTTTGCAACCTTCCACCCGTTCTGCTGACGCAATTTACTTACTGCAGTAATGACACCAAGTGACGTAACCACACGAAGCAAAACATTCAAATTATCTTACGTATTTTGAACAGTGTCGCACAAATGGATTAAGTTTTCATTCTTGTTGATGACTACACATGCAGGAAACTTAGTATCGTAAAAGCTTCCAATAGTTCAAAGTAAAGGTTAACTTAAATCGGACCAGCATCTGTCATGCTGGCGGAAGGGGAACAATTTCTAATCACCATGCAGCCATGTCAATCATGGTCAACCGATAACCATTTTGCAACAAACACGATGCCTCCCATGGCATGGTTATGCATTCACAGAATAAAGCCCTAACTTTTTGGCACTCTATTTCCATTCTAATCGTAACGCCACACACCACGCAAAAAATCGACCACAATAAACATGACAAATTCATCAGCAAGGAAGCCGACTGCCTGGTGGTTTTCCAGGTGGTTTCCAAAAAAACTGTCCAACCTCCAAATCCGACGCTCCGTCAGTGAAGGAAAGTAAAGAAAAAATAATCGCACCGATACAGCACCGGTCTCGGCAGAGCATAAATACGCAAAGTACGCGCAGTATCTCCTGTATTTTCCAGTACCGGAGAAGCAGAACCTGTCACGCTCTACAAACTGCACGAAGCGCCAGCATTTCATACCGTTTGGCAGGTTTATTTCACTCTGTCCGCCCGGTGAGGCTCGAAAAAGAGCAGCCGAACAACAAGCTAACCAACCAACAGTAGGGAGAAAAAAAAACGAGTTCCCGGACACAGCTTTCCCGAACACAGACACACACACACACCGCTTCCGCTTCCGCCGGCACCGTAGGTGGAAAGCTTTAACAAACATTCCACGGTCGGTTGCCGCCAGGAGGTTGGATGGTTGAACGGTTTTCGATGCCACCAGATGGCTGACACCCTTCTGCCATTGACTTCATCCCAATACGGTGTCGCTCTCTAAAACGCGCCCAGCACGGAAACCGGGGCGGCAAAATGGCAGCGAGAGTTTGGTGAAAATTTACTCAACAAACAACTTTTTGCCCGAGCCCCAGGAATCACCAATCCGTTGCTTCCGTGTTCCGTGGCTTGCCGTCCTTGATGCTTCTGTCCGATTTATAGCAGACCGGCTGCTCGTTGCTTCTTGCCCGCTTTCCACCGCTTTCCCTCCACTAATATCGTCAATGCTGATTGCAAAGTACACAACCTCACACACATCCTGCCATTCCCAGTTGAATGGAGTCACTATAAAAAGGATACCACCGCGAGAAGGGCTTCTCGCAAAGCAACAGGGACAACAACAGAAGAAAAAAACGAACACTGTTTACGTCACTCTTCATTTTGTTTGACTACCACATCGCTACTTTCACTTCCGGCGGGACTTGAATGCGATACCAACACCCAACGCTGGCAGCAGGCCGCATTCGAACGCATCGCTTCGGTAGTTAACCCTGGCACTGGGACGACGGCTCGACCGTACCGCACCTGACCGCACCAGGGCGAGCGACCGAGGTAAAGCTCAGGTGGAATCACCCCTCTTAAACTCACCTTTTAGCACTATTAAATTTCTATCTTTACATTCGCCACCGGCCGGGCAGAACGCACCGGGTATGGTGGCAGCCAGCTTTGTACACATTTTACGGTGGCTTAGTAGCTCTTTAATGCTAACCTAACGAGGCCCTGCAAATGAAGATGCCACCGATGGTGATGACGACAGCGCTTACTTTGACAGTAAGCCTGCCAGTTGCCAGGTAGGAAGTATCACCGAAATGGTGATGCTGCCACTCATGAAGCTGCTGATGATGATGCTGGTGCTGCTGCTACTGCTGATGACGATGATCATGTTAACGGTGATGAGATAATAATGCGAATACAAAAGATGGTGCGTTTTGGATAACCCTCCACCGCGCTGGGGAGTCGATTGAGGTCAAATTATCGGCTGGAATCCAATCCACCGGCACACACAAGCAAATGTGTCTTAGCACATTCAATTCAATCCATTTACAAGCTGTGGAACACGGTGCGCTGCTCCTGCAACTTTGAATTTCACCGTCAAAACCAGCCCGCATTTGCGAATTAATCCCACCATGCACCATGGAAATGAGAAATCCTTAAGACACGGCGTATGTGATGCACACGGGAAAACCGCACGCATGCAATACGGCAGCTACAAACACAAGCGGCACTCATCATCCACAGGGATAGTGGTGTGTTTAAATAAAGCCCTAACTTTTTGGCACTCTATTTCCATTCTAATCGTAACGCCACACACCACGCAAAAAATCGACCACAATAAACATGACAAATTCATCAGCAAGGAAGCCGACTGCCTGGGGGTTTTCCAGGTGGTTTCCAAAAAAACTGTCCAACCTCCAAATCCGACGCTCCGTCAGTGAAGGAAAGTAAAGAAAAAATAATCGCACCGATACAGCACCGGTCTCGGCAGAGCATAAATACGCAAAGTACGCGCAGTATCTCCTGTATTTTCCAGTACCGGAGAAGCAGAACCTGTCACGCTCTACAAACTGCACGAAGCGCCAGCATTTCATACCGTTTGGCAGGTTTATTTCACTCTGTCCGCCCGGTGAGGCTCGAAAAAGAGCAGCCGAACAACAAGCTAACCAACCAACAGTAGGGAGAAAAAAAAACGAGTTCCCGGACACAGCTTTCCCGAACACACAGACACACACACACCGCTTCCGCTTCCGCCGGCACCGTAGGTGGAAAGCTTTAACAAACATTCCACGGTCGGTTGCCGCCAGGAGGTTGGATGGTTGAACGGTTTTCGATGCCACCAGATGGCTGACACCCTTCTGCCATTGACTTCATCCCAATACGGTGTCGCTCTCTAAAACGCGCCCAGCACGGAAACCGGGGCGGCAAAATGGCAGCGAGAGTTTGGTGAAAATTTACTCAACAAACAACTTTTTGCCCGAGCCCCAGGAATCACCAATCCGTTGCTTCCGTGTTCCGTAGCTTGCCGTCCTGGTCCTTGATGCTTCTGTCCGATTTATAGCAGACCGGCTGCTCGTTGCTTCTTGCCCGCTTTCCACCGCTTTCCCTCCACTAATATCGTCAATGCTGATTGCAAAGTACACAACCTCACACACATCCTGCCATTCCCAGTTCAATGGAGTCACTATAAAAAGGATACCACCGCGAGAAGGGCTTCTCGCAAAGCAACAGGGACAACAACAGAAGAAAAAAACGAACACTGTTTACGTCACTCTTCATTTTGTTTGACTACCACATCGCTACTTTCACTTCCGGCGGGACTTGAATGCGATACCAACACCCAACGCTGGCAGCAGGCCGCATTCGAACGCATCGCTTCGGTAGTTAACCCTGGCACTGGGACGACGGCTCGACCGTACCGCACCTGACCGCACCAGGGCGAGCGACCGAGGTAAAGCTCAGGTGGAATCACCCCTCTTAAACTCACCTTTTAGCACTATTAAATTTCTATCTTTACATTCGCCACCGGCCGGGCAGAACGCACCGGGTATGGTGGCAGCCAGCTTTGTACACATTTTACGGTGGCTTAGTAGCTCTTTAATGCTAACCTAACGAGGCCCTGCAAATGAAGATGCCACCGATGGTGATGACGGCAGCGCTTACTTTGACAGTAAGCCTGCCAGTTGCCAGGTAGGAAGTATCACCGAAATGGTGATGCTGCCACCCATGAAGCTGCTGATGATGATGCTGCTGCTGCTGCTGCTGCTGATGACGATGATCATGTTAACGGTGATGAAATAATAATGCGAATACAAAAGATGGTGCGTTTTGGATAACCCTCCACCGCGCTGGGGAGTCGATTGAGGTCAAATTATCGGCTGGAATCCAATCCACCGGCACACGCAAGCAAATGTGTCTTAGCACATTCAATTCAATCCATTTACAAGCTGTGGAACACGGTGCGCTGCTCCTGCAACTTTGAATTTCACCGTCAAAACCAGCCCGCATTTGCGAATTAATCCCACCATGCACCATGGAAATGAGAAATCCTTAAGACACGGCGTATGTGATGCACACGGGAAAACCGCACGCATGCAATACGGCAGCTACAAACACAAGCGGCACTCATCATCCACAGGGATAGTGGTGTGTTTAATGTGTGCTAGCTAAACGAAACAAACGTACTTGCGGAACTTCAAGCAACGGATGTACAGTAGTCGAAATAGTAGTAAGGCGTAAGGCGAGTTTATTTTAAACCTGTTTCTCACTTTTCCGACAGCACTTGTTCCAACACTGACATTCTAAACCGCCCGCCCGGTGTTCACAACATGGAATTTTTTGTTTGTTTGAGTGTTGAACAGCTCTCGCTATGTTTTTCGATTTAGTCATAAGTGAGAATACTCGTCTGGTCGCTTAATTAATTACTTCAACTTCCACGAAGAAAACTACTCTAGCAGCAATTAATTTTCGCCGAATCTTCATTCCACTATACATATGCAATTCTCAGGTTCTGATAAAATTAAATACATCGTTACCTTGGTATGGGTTTGTGTTGTTGTTTATTTGTATTTTATTTTGACAGATGTTTGTTGATGTATTTATAGATGTACGAAATATCTGCAGGCCTCAATTCACAATTTAAGAGTATTTGCTGCTGTTTGCTTTATAATACATTCGCAGTACATTTTAGAGGCGTTTTTATACAATGGAAAAGCAAATTTTGAGAACGGGCTGTGCGCTTATAAAAGTATAAGTCACTGTACTGTGGAATTTATCATGTGGAATACAAGCACATTTGCAGTGAGGCTCCGTCAAGATCAAGGCAAATACCGGAATCCTATTTGCAAGTGATTTTACGATGATTTCAGCATGCTTCACTTTAATGTAAAGTTTTGTGTAATGTTATGCCGTACACACTGATTTAGCATCTTGATGATGCTCAACAATACAAAAACACTTGTCACTTGCAAGACGACAGAGCCGAGTTAAATTATCCTTTGGCATCGTTAAGATATGAAGTTTCTGCTTCATTCTGGAGATTTAAGAGTATGTGCTGTTAGTCGATATGAAGCTGGAATGTAACTTGCATAGATTAGAACACAATTATTTTGATTAAAATTATTGAAGAGCCATCATCGTATTGTAGACTAGCTTGGAACTCAATAGATAGTGCAATCCAACTCTGATGTCCATTTGTCGACATTTTATATCGATATGGTCAACATTAAACAGATTAAAGCGATAAGTTGTTTTCTCCTGCAAAACTCAATCATGGCCAAAAATTAACCCACTAACACGGTATGTAATCCATTCCCAACACGAAACAAAAGTACAATCGATGAAAACTCTATCATCTTTCACAGCCTGCGGGAAAGAACACATTCCCACACACACACACACACACACACACACACGCACATCCAATCCACCCATGCTTAGGACAGCGAATAAAACCCACATCCACATCATCGTTATCACATGACGCAAGGTGCCCAGCGCGCCCAGGACACCCGAGCAACGCGAGCAGCCGGATCAACAACATTGCTGCCCTCAAGAAATGCGTTGGTATTTTGTTGATATATCATTTTCTTCCCCGGCCACAGCATCTTCTGCCCCGGCCAGCACGAAACATTGAACCGGCCTGCCCGAAACCGTCCACTCGGCATCGAAATGACTGTTTTGCGAAGAAAATGGGACGAAACGACCACCTACCAACGGTGGCAGCGTACGGGGTTCGTGGGAAAAACAATTAATAACAGCCGAAAGCTTTTCGTGCGCTCGTACAATCCCGTTTCGACCGATTCGTTCCGGATGCAGAAGCTGTAACACCGTGGCGCAGACATATCACATATTAATCAAATAAAGAAATCCAATATAAGCACGCTACGGAGCTGGAGCGCTGGAGAAGACCAAACAACAAAAAACACACACACACACGCACAACACAATATACACACCCGTTGCGAAGGCGTGAAAGACCGAGGTGAGGAAATAATAATAACACCTTATCCGGTTCGCCGGTGGCCGGTGCCCTTATCTGATGCGGACCGCCTGGGCGTGGGTGCCGGGTGGAACCGGATGTCGGCTGAGTAATTTTGCCGTGACAAATAATTTGGCCCGTGATTGAGTGCGTTCATAATTCAACGACGGGCAAGTACTATTATTCGCATCGGCTGGGATGCGAAAGGCGTCAACCGGCAGCATTCTTCAAACTAATCGTGGGACATTCCATCGTCGGCAATTTCACTAATCATCCGGGATGCAATAGCGGGATGCGGTGGACGCCTCATGCTTTCCCGATAAGTGGAACCGATGATCGATATATGAGCATCCTTGATCGGATTATCGACGGTATCTTGCACACGTGACGCAACACGTTTACACGACTACCGTTGCGATAAATAAATGTAGCATTCCATCAACTCGGTGCACAATCGGTGTACTTTTTCGTGTAATTGTTCGAATGTTCCCTTAAGCATTCCATCTGACATGGGCGGCAATCACTTCGCTGAATCTTTCACCAACTCACAAACGTCACGAACGACATCGAAACACAGAACCAAAACGTCCGTTGTCAACTATTGAGAAAAAATGGAAGGCAGAGAAAACTTTTCCCCCGTCACATCATCGCAAGCCAACTTAATTTATTTTCCCCAGTTTTCACTGTTTCAAACTGTCTGCCTATCTGTCTAAATCTGCCTGCCTGATTCCGACAGCGTGTCCTGTGCGAGCGTTACCCATTGTGTCGAGAACCTGTTGTCGGTTTTGCACTCTGGTCCGATTTTTCACAATTTCACAAGGCAATCAAACATAACAAAAACTCCCAACGGGCAAATTGTGCCCGTTGCCCGGTGAATTGTTCCACCGTTTACGGCCTCGTTACCTAGGCACCGTCGTGCCGCACGGATCGAAGAAACCACTTGTTCCACTTGTTTTATCCACTGCCAGCCGAGAAATTGTCAGTCAAAATGTGAACCGTACGAAAACTGCTCTTCGATTTTTTTTTTGTTTTGTTCTTCCGCACGATGATTGCGAGCAACGAAATGATAGAAAAATATTGCAACGATACACAACAAGTTTTTCTTGTTTGTGTGTGTGTGTGTTTTTTTTTTACGTTTCAACATATTTGTTCTGCGAGAAACTGTTCGACGGCGGACGACAGAACACAAACCTGCCTACGTTGCTTTAAAGTGAAACGCCATCAAATGTTTAATTGCTCTGCTGTAGCGTACTAGGTAGGATGAGTTCGGATTTGTGCTCTGGAAATGCCTTAAAAGGTTGACGATCAAAAGGTTAACTTGAGGTACACTTGAATAATGCGTTAAGAGCTCTTTATTCAAAACAATAAGGTGAGTTAAATAATTCAGCACGAATTGAATTAGATTTTATACCATTTCAGGAGGTTTAGTGGACTTTTATAGCATACAACAGTAGCATTGTCATCCATCTACAGATAATCTTCAAAGCACGAATACACGCAGTATTGTCCATGAGTGTAAAATTGCTACCGCTCAGTAAAAAATTCATAACCTAGACCCAAAATTATTTGATCACGACGGATTATTTGTTTGTCAAACTATTGCCTTTCGCGAGCGTAAATTTATCAAAAATCAAATTCCTGATGACTAAAACGATGGCACAAATCACGTTTAAACTTAAGTTTTTTTTAAATAAAATCCTACAAAACTCATTCCTATTCAACAACTGTATTTACGGCAACATTTAACGCGTAACCTTATACCTAATTCCTTGTCTCGTTTATTGGCTCGCCTATTTCAATTATCATTTACGTCTGGTGCGGTTCCTGCTCCATGGAAAACCTCATGGATTAGGCCGCTGCTAAAAAAAGGTGATACTCGACAAGCAGTAAATTACAGAGGAATTACTGCTAAGTGCTCTAGTGCCAAAACGATGGAAATCATGATACACGAGATATTATACACGGCATCGAAACAATACATCACTTCTACACAGCACGGATTCATACCAAAACGTTCAACATCCACAAATTTGGTTCAATTTGTTTCGGAATGCTTGAGCAGTATGGATAAAGGTCTCCAGATGGACTGTGTATACACAAACCTTAAAGCAGCATTCGATGGTATATCCATAGATATACTGTTAGAAAAGCTTGGCACTCCATGGCCATATGCACACCTGGTTAAAATCTTACCTGCTAAACCGAAAATACAGTGTCAGATATGAACAGGCATGTTCAAGGGAATACGAGAGTACGTCCGGTGTACCACAAGGAAGCATCCTGGGTCCGCTTCTATTCCTGTTATATGTCAATGATGTGTCGTATGTACTACCGAAGTCTTGTTTCTTAATGTATGCTGACGATGTGAAGCCGTTTGTTCCTGTCGATCGATCCGGTGATAATGCAGCAGTCCTGCAGATGCGTCTAAACGCATTTAGTGAGTGGTGTACCCGTAACATGTTGTCTTTATGCGTTGAAAAATGTTTTTTTTTTGTCTTTTACACGTTTGCGCATACCAATTCAGATAGACTATTTCATAAACGGACAATTGTTGGAACGAAAAAACGAAATACGAGACCTTGGTATTATACTAGACACCAAGCTAAGTTTTACGCAACACCACGACGAAATAGTAAGACGTGCAAATAGGACACTCGGATTGATTTTTCTACCTGCATTAAAGCATTATACTGTGTGTTAGTCAGGCCTATCTTAGAATATGCTTCGATATTGACATGCCCACATTCTCAATTGTGGAAGTAAAGGCGCGAATCGATTCAAAAAAGATTTTCGCGTTATGCTTTGCGACGCTTACCGTGGCCAGACCGTAATAACGTTCCTCCTTATCGGTCTCGGCATCTGCTACTGGGTTTGGAGACATTAGAAAACAGTCGTAGAAATGCCCAGGCACTATTTGTCGCAGGTGTTCTATGCGGTACGATTGATGCGCCTGATATATTAGCAAAATTAAGTATAAACGTTTCAAGAACTACAACACGTAACCGACAGTTCATTTATAGACATTTCAGGAACACACTATATGGCTCAAACGATCCTATACTATTGATGGCCAGGACATTCAATAGACTATCTGAGCATTTCGATTTTAATATAAGCTTGACAGCATTCAGGGAACGCTTGCGTTTCGTTCCGTAGCATTTCGACGTTTTTGTAAAGATTTATTAAAAAATTGTCAAAGTAATGATATACATTAAGTCTGTATAACGTATAATGTATATCATGTGTAAATTAAGCCTAGTTAAGCCGTTCTCCGGTGGGCTTTGTAATAATAAATACTAAAATACTAATAGGTACATGAACATATAAAGAATTTACACGTAAACACAGAATAAACAATAAAAGTTCTAATTAAATTGCCACTTCCTTGATTTTTTAAGCTGCTCATTAGTTAAAAAATAAGTAACAACTATTATGCTCCTAGTATTTATTTAAAAGCTGTTAGCAATTATAAATTCGTCCCACCATCAATCCAAGCACAAAGTGTTCGCCAACTACAAAACAAACACAAATCAAAGGCTCGAGAGTTTATGTCTTGCAGCTGATAAATTGATTCCCCGTATGATAATCCTTTTCCAGCTCGGGACGGAAATTCACCCCGAATGCTCTTCATCGTTGTAAACCCTTCGCCTCCTCTCCACCACTTCCTCCCTTCTCCTTGCACACCAATTAAGCCTCTGCTCCCAATACTACGCCGTGCGCTCTTGTCATACCCAGGAAACATGTTCGTGCACTTAGCTAACAAACGGCACTGTCAGTGCGAGCAAACAATAACATTGTATTTATCATCCCTCCATCTCTCCTCCTTCCCACACACACACACACACACACACACACACGTCCCACACAGACCACTCTGAATCTACTCCGTACTAAATTGTGCTTCGTTTCGCATCGTCGAGAATCATCGTGCGCAATGATGATCTCTGCCTGTACGATCCGTATAGCTCACGGCTTGGCACACAAACACCGGTTTCCAAGCTACAAGCTGCTAAATTCGCACACCACAGTGACACACACACGACCATTTCCCCTTGGGGGAGGGTGGAAGATCTCCCGGTGGGAGAAGAAATGCACAGCCAAAGATCCGCGACTCGCAGTAATCGAGAACCAAATTCCGTGCCGCCACCACCAGCACGCTTCCACCCTTGATCCCCCACAGGCCCGGTGGCGTACGGTGCCAGCATGGACAAATTGCTTTCGTGCACTGGATCCGCGAGCAGGTCCCAAAATCATCCACCCGAGCGAGCAAATAATCCCACTTTGGTTGGAAATAAATATATGTCTGATTTTATTGCCGGGTTTTATTGATTTCCGTGGCGCTTTTTTGTTCTTCGCGACTTGGTGGGCTTTGCGATCCTTGGCTGTACTCTTCATCGGCACCCACGGAGAAGCTTGAGTGCTCGACCCCGGTCCGTGTACGCGAAAGTGTTTATCATCCCCACGGCTATCCTTTGCCCGTGTGCCCGGCGATGTTTTGCAAGGCTCAAGACAAAATGTCGGATAGCAAGGGCAAGGGCAGCTAACAGGGCAAACCAGTGCGCCTTAATTTATGCCGGCGCAAGCGAAACCGAAAATTTACGTACACACTGTGCTGGATGCCCATACCGGAGACTGACAGCGCGGCGGAAGACCGGCACGAGGAACAAATTTATGCACTTTCCTCAAGACAAAATGTCGGATAGCAAGGGCAAGGGCAGCTAACAGGGCAAACCAGTGCGCCTTAATTTATGCCGGCGCAAGCGAAACCGAAAATTTACGTACACACTGTGCTGGATGCCCATACCGGAGACTGACAGCGCGGCGGAAGACCGGCACGAGGAACAAATTTATGCACTTTCCATCGGCAAAAGCACTGTTGGGGTGTCGCGAGTACCTAAGTCGCTGCGTTCGCTGTGTCTTCGCAGCCCGCACGGACGGGAAGCTTCCGTAAGGCTCCCTGGTAAGCCACATAATTGTTTGTACTTTATCGTGTGCAGTACCAAACACCGTGCTCCGGCGTAGTGTGTTCGCACGCCACCAAACCCAACCAACCTTCGCTGGCAGCAAATGAACCGTGCGGTAATCGATTGTTTATTTTTCGTCACGGAAAACTGCTCAAAGCCGAAATCTTCGCAAATTTACACATTTGATGCCTGCGGGCTACATCTCGAACGTTTTTTTTTTTTTTTTTGTCCTTGGGCGAGTGTGTGCGCGGGAGCGAGTGTTCATTTTCAATTTCTTTGCATACCATTTGCCAAAGATAGGGCGCCGCATCACGTGCTCGAGAGCGCACGCCAAATCCCCTCAGCCAGTAAATCAATCGGAGGTAATGAGCTTTCCTTCCCAGAACCTGTGGCTAGGATTCTCGAGCGAAAGCTGAAGCGATGATAAAAGGTGAGTTAATTCAACAGCTTACGGGAAACGATTTAGACTGTGCAAAACAAATATCGGAGCATGATACGTTCGTAAAATCGATCACGATTACTTGTCTAGTGTTTCCCGCACAGCACGCACATCCACGCAGCTGCTATAGGTTGCTACGGCAGGATGGAAGTGATGCTAATTTTAATGATCGCAAATTATATGTTCGCAAAACAGCGCGAACCACAGTGAGCGGCTGGTAGTGGATTCTCAGCAGTCAAGTCACTTGTTTTGCAAATTACTGGAAACAAGCCTTTGGGATTTGGTTCGGCAAAACTCGTTGTCTGGATAGAACCCTGCGATATGTATGTATTGTTGGCAACTGAAAAAAAAATGAATCTGATTGTTAGATGATTGCATTTTGAGCTATGCAACATGCCATTCGAGCTGAAGTTATTATAAAAATAAACTCGTTACGGTTAAAACGGTTATCACTCGCGAGATTAATCACTTCTAAGGTTAAAATCTCACGAGTATTTATCTAATTTAGTGATGTTCAATTAAAATGACGTTCTCAACGTTTTTCATCAATGTTTCAACTTCAAAGTTTTTCTTTAGAATAAAATCCCTTGATGGTAGAACATTTCAAAGCACTCCTAGAGAGAGATTCTACGAGCAATTTACGAAGATCTAGTTGTCCTGCAAATTCATCCTAGTGCTCTACAGCCATTAAACCATATGCTGACCTTCTTGAGTCCTGAAGTTCCCGTTCTATAGCAGAGTTAGGATTTCCTTATCATATAAAACATTAAACTGCTTGGCTTCATTCGAAAAGGCATGAACGCTAACGTTTCGCAAATGTTTTTGCATAGAGTAGCGCTCTTGCTGCTATGGTCGAGTGGTACGGTGATCTGGTCGATTTTGGGCAGTCATTACTATGGACTGCTGGAAGGACACTGAACGCATTTGAATTCGTGTTTGTGCTTGTTTAACTGTAAAATTATCCTCGTTTTCTTCCGGCAAAGACGCGTTAATACAACAGGCCCATCCACATAGTTGTCCTTGGGCGAGTGTGTGCGAGGGAGTGAGTGTTCATTTTCAATTTCTTTGCATACCATTTGCCCAAGATAGGGCGCCGCATCACGTGCTCGAGAGCGCACGCCAAATCCCCTCAGCCAGTAAATCAATCGGAGGTAATGAGCTTTCCTTCCCAGAACCTGTGGCTAGGCTTCTCGAGCGAAAGCTGAAGCGATGATAAAAGGTGAGTTAATTCAACAGCTTACGGGAAACGATTTAGACTGTGCAAAACAAATATCGGAGCATGATACGTTCGTAAAATCGATCACGATTACTTGTCTAGTGTTTCCCGCACATCACGCACATCCACGCAGCTGCTATAGGTGGCTACGGCAGGATGGAAGTGATGCTAATTTTAATGATCGCAAATTATATGTTCGCTAAACAGCACGAACCACAGTGAGCGGCTGGTAGTGGATTCTCAGTAGTCACGTCACTTGTTTCGCAAGTTACTGGAAACAAGCCTTTGGGATTTGGTTCGGCAAAACTCGTTGACTGGATGGAACCCTGCGATATGTATTGTTGGCAACTGAAAAAAAAATGAATCTGATTGTTAGATGATTGCATTTTGAGCTATGCAACATGCCATTCGAGCTGAAGTTATTATAAAAATAAACTCGTTACGGTTAAAACGGTTATCACTCGCGAGATTAATCACTTCTAAGGTTAAAAT
The DNA here is from genome assembly GCA_002091835.1 of Anopheles maculatus. Classification (NCBI taxonomy): domain Eukaryota; kingdom Metazoa; phylum Arthropoda; class Insecta; order Diptera; family Culicidae; genus Anopheles; species Anopheles maculatus. The sequence continues at coordinate 86,782 of KZ062720.1, forward strand.
CTCACGAGTATTTATCTAATTTAGTGATGTTCAATTAAAATGACGTTCTCAACGTTTTTCATCAATGTTTCAACTTCAAAGTTTTTCTTTAGAATAAAATCCCTTGATGGTAGAACATTTCAAAGCACTCCTAGAGAGAGATTCTACGAGCAATTTACGAAGATCTAGTTGTCCTGCAAATTCATCCTAGTGCTCTACAGCCATTAAACCATATGCTGACCTTCTTGAGTCCTGAAGTTCCCGTTCTATAGCAGAGTTAGGATTTCCTTATCATATAAAACATTAAACTGCTTGGCTTCATTCGAAAAGGCATGAACGCTAACGTTTCGCAAATGTTTTTGCATAGAGTAGCGCTCTTGCTGCTATGGTCGAGTGGTACGGTGATCTGGTCGATTTTGGGCAGTCATTACTATGGACTGCTGGAAGGACACTGAACGCATTTGAATTCGTGTTTGTGCTTGTTTAACTGTAAAATTATCCTCGTTTTCTTCCGGCAAAGACGCGTTAATACAACAGGCCCATCCACATAAAGTCCTTCCACATCTACCCGTAATATCTCAACACCAAAACCGGTCTATTTCCATCGCCATGTTAGACACAGCAATAGAACCGGACTTAGCATAACATTTATAACACAAACCTCAACACTAAAAACTGCCCACAACAAGAGGTGCTGAAGGAATAGGGTCGAATCTTATGATCAAATTGATTAATAAATACTAACACAAGAAAACAGATTAGCATTTTCATGTCTGACAGCATTGAATATATCCTTTAATAAGCACCTTTAATAAGGGGTTCTAGAATTAGATAAGGGGACATTCAGTGGATCAGTGGGAGTTTAATCAATAGAAACAAGCCTCAAAGCTTATGTACACGATACGATGCTCCAATTTTGTGGAAATATGCTGTAGGTTTTTCACATATTTCCGTGCAAAACTTGCAGCATTTTTTCACAAAGTCGATCTTGCGTTCCTTATAGATCAGTTTTCACAAATTAAAATTTCGAAGAATTGTCCTTCTGAAAATCCGTATACAGTGTCTAAGGGTGCTTATATTTCGTTTGAATGGTTTAAACACCTTTCTCACTAATATAGAAATCTGCTTAACTCTTGCGAGAAAATCCTACTTCGGTACTTGTGGTTCCCTTTACGGTCACACTCGAACGGTTCCGGACGATAAAACCCTCCCGAACAAACAAACCACCACCATCGGTCAGCCTGTTGCCGGCCCATATGATCTACCCACTGTCCAGTCCGACTGTCCCGTCCCTTACCACGTCCGACGAAAATGCTCAACTCGCCGCTAAGATATCCCCGAAAATGAAGCAAAAAAACGCAGAAACAGTAAAATCACCCGCACAACATGCAAAGCCTAGCCCGTACCCATGGCACGGTCGACCAGCGAAAGAGAAAAGTCCCGCACAACCCCCTTTTGTCCGGACCCGCTGCGCCAGTCGCACGGGAAAATGCGATCGAAATCCGACTCGAGTGATCGCGTGTCTGTGGGAAAAGTCATCCACGAGCCAAAAGGGGACACATACGCACACACACACACATTCCCGTTTCCCATAAGTCACACCAGCAGCGATTGTCCTCGCCCTACCGGCATCACGCTCACGCGCATTACACCGGCCCGTATCTTTAATGTCGGTTTGCATTAACGAGGGTTTAGCAGGGCGCGCAAGACACACGCCTCGTCCAAAAGGAACGAAACAACGCGGCACACATTACACCACATGACGGACCCTAAGCACATCCGATCTCGGACCTTCCGTAAGCAGGCTCAAGTGGGTTTCCCCCTGTACGGGTTTTTTTTTTCTTTGTGACTCTCTGCTGCCTCACAAAACACGCACGCACACGTGACCCTTATGTGAGCTTCTGCCATCCGTACCGTGTTTCCCTTCGGTTTTGTGTGTGTGTGTACGATCCCTCGCGAAGGTTTAGGCGCGCAAGTGACTCAACGGCACCAGCATCTTGCGCACTCGTTCGAAGCAAACCCAGCCTAGCTCCGTTAGCTCCGCCCATTCATGTGCGCGTGTGTGTGCATACGGTACGGTCCGGGCCGGCAAAAGATGGCCGCTCGCGATCGGACGTCATGCGGCAGGGCGGAGCCTGCTTGATTGATCTTAATTGAGTATAAAAAGCTGATGAAGCGCAATATTTAATTCATTGATAATTTTGCATCCGACCCGACCGATACTCGTTGCTCGCTCCGTTTGTTTGTGTCGGTCGCTCCACCAGCAATCGTGTCTCGTGTTTTTCCGCGCGGGTTTTCCGCTTCCAGATCCTCCCCGCCGAAAAGCGAGAGCTTGCAGTGAGTGCTGCGGGAAATGGTTTAATTAGTGTTAGTCTAGCAACGAACCAGTGGCCAAAGGAAATTGACAAAACTCAGCAGTGATTGTGGTGGTTCAAGTGCACCTGTTTGTCTTGGTGGTCAATTAGTTCGCGATCCGGTTTGATGCGATTTTGTGTCTTAGTGTATATGTATGTATGTGTATGTGTGTGAAACGTGATGACACCGCAAACACCTTTCCGAATGTCTTAAGCAGCAACAGTGCATTTGCCAGTGCAAGGGTTGTTATGAGTGGTTTCGCTACCACGTGTGCATGTGTCCCGGTGTGCATCCGTTACGTGTGTAAGGCGTGTGCCGTGTTAAATCTGTGCCTCACTTCAATCCTTGATCAAAGCAGTCTGACGTTGTCCGATGGTGCTGGCCTGTGAGCCCGTCCGTGCGTCCCATTCATTGCGGTTTATTTATGGACTTGTTGGCGGTCCCGACACTCGCACATACACGCACGCACACACCACAGTACCGCCGGCGAGTGTGATCCAATCTAGCCGCTGACGGGCGGTTAATTGAAATCTAGCGTCAATATTTCACTCTTGACTTACCCATCGGTACGCCATCGGAAAACCATGGAACCGTCCACCTTCGACGACCAGATATTCGGCGACTTTACGAGCGACACGCTCGGTACGCTGGCTGGCGCCACCAAACCCATCCATGCCGGGCCCTCGTCGAGCACGGTCGTTGCGGCGTCCGGTCACGGTAATCTCCAGGTGATGATGGGCATCGGTCATTCGCCGACCCACGACGGTGGTGGTGCCGGTGGTAACGGCGGTCATCAACGACTGCCCGAGGTGAACAGCATCCTCTCGGTGTCGGGTTCGCCGAGCTACAAAACCATCGACTACACCAACCTCAACAAGGTGGAGTATCACCATCTGGCCAACGGCAAGCTGGACGGTTCGTCCTACTCACCCCCGAACGGGGCACAGCCACACCAGCAGCAGCCGAGCACGGGCCTCGGTACGCATCCGGTGCCGGGAGGCAACAAGTCGCTCGAATACGTCAACTGTAAGCTGGAATATTACACCGCGCTTCCCATCGCCCACGATAATCTGAATAAAATAGAGTTCGTTAAAACCCTAGATTACAACGGTAATGGCCGGTTGGACTATTCCACCTCGTCCTCGTCCTCGCCGAACGGCCCGAAGTCCATCGATTACGGTGCGCCAGTTGGTGGAAATGGAGCCAAGCTCGACTACGAGACAACGATCGCCATGTTTCAGCATCCGGGACCACCGCAAGGACCGTCCGGTGGTGCACCCGGGTCCGGCATGGTGGACGCATCGATGCTTGGCACCGGCCAACCGAACGGTACCGTCGGTGTGCCGGGGATGGCGGGTGGTGTCGGTCCGGGCAAAGTCAGAAAAAGCGATGACATGAATGGTGCATCCGGATCGTCCACACCGACCACCACCACACCGATGGACGGTGCCGGGAATGGGAAGAAAAATGATAAAAAGAAATCCGACCCGAACGGAATAAAGAAGAAAAAAACGAGGTAAGAAGCAGCTTTTTTTAAAGTCTAATCGATATTGAATTGCGCATCGTCGGCGGTGGTGCTTCATACTATTCTCACCTGCCAGCAGTCGGCAAACGAATTTGATCAGACGTCACATACAAACACGGGAATTAAAGGATTATTAATTTCTTGCTTCGCCGTTGGCAATGTTCCACAGCGGCCAATTTGTACCCTCCCTGTGCTCCCGACGCTTTAGCTATCATTCAAACAGCAGTCGGATGCTGCATTTTTTTCCCCAATCCCAATTTTAATGTGAAACATCCACCCTTCAATTTGGGGAAAAATGTACATCAACTGGGGAATATTTATCGGCATTCGTCATCGTCAGACGTCGGGCTTAAAACGATTTTCAATGACTGGGCGAAAATCATTCAAACGCACCGTTGTTTGTGTGTGTGTTTCTCTCGTGATGATCTGTACACGGAATGGATTTGCACATGGCATTCGGAAAATGTATGGCAAAAGCAAAGAAAAAACAAACGGGAAATGGGAAAGTAAAACACAGCAGCAAACCAAAATACGCACACACAAAAAAAAACAAACCAGTCACAAAGAATAATGTTGCAAAAGTTTGTTAAACTGGGCCCACCCAACCAAAAACAAAAAGAGCCCTACCGACCGGGGGGCCGATATTGAATGAATGGACATTTCGTCTGACGTATTGACGTGCCGCACAATGCAGCCATGGTGCGATGGCCTTTTTTTCGACGGCGGACGGATTGTGCACACATCAACTTTGCTACATTGATTCCATCCATTTGGGTTGGCTGGTTGTACGGGAACACGGGTCAACAATATCCATCGGAATGTGATTTATCATTTCTGCACATTAACGGGGAATGATATGCAATCTCTCCCTCGATGTGTGGGTGTGTTCATTTGCTTTCGATGGGGTAATTTGTTTGAAGCGTGTCCTGAGAAGCTTCGGTCACGTCCATGCAAGGGAAATTGTTTCACTTTTACTTTAAAATATTTTTAATACATACGATTAAAATTCGGGATTGATCCGGGATCTTATATCGTAACGTTATAGCAATCAACCATGTTTAAAGTACTCGATATTCTATGGCACACGCTGAGAAACACTAGGAGACTTGGAGACTGACAGTTTTTCATTAAACGATCCGTTAGTATTGTTTTCTAAGCTCAAGCTTGACCAACCGAACACATCTGTCTTGGCAAGATATTCTCAATGAAGGCAACGTCTTCCGGAAGACTTCTTCTTCTTCTTTCTTGGCCTAACGACCTCTTAGGTCATGCCTGCCATTTCTGGCTTACTAGACTTATTGTTACCGCATAGTTGGATAGTCAGTCCTCACTATGGGGGAACGGCCCAGATGAGACTTGAACCCCGGTCCTGCCGTGTGAAGACCGGCGCCGCTGTCGCATCTACCACCGGGCCGCCCTTGACTATTTGTACTCAATATGTCCCGGACCACATCATAACAAGGCTAGTTCTCTTTTTCAAAAACTTTGTGAAGAAGACTGTTTTGACATCCACAATTGGTAACCAAAACTGGTGAGCTTCACATAAACCTCTATGAATAGCTAAGTAGACAACATGGTGGCAGAGTTCTTGCTTCTGAAAAAAAAACATTCCCCACACAACAAACCAACAAGTTGGCCTTCGAACTGTAACATACTCATTTACATTTCTCGAAGAAACCGCTTAGCATCCATTAGACACTTTCCCAACCAATCCGATCCGCTGCTGGGCAACTTGTCACCGGGTTACAAATTTTTGCGATCTCTTACTCACTTAGCTACCTTATCCGGGAAGAATGTTCCCTGACCGCACCGAGCCGATTGTTAGCTTTTCTGTATTTGTTCACTGTTATCAGATTAAATTGACCATCCCCTTAGCTATATATATGTGTCCATACACATGTACGTGTGTGTGTGTTTGCGTGGGAAAGTGAACCTTTACCGAACGGCCGGTACCCAAACCCTTAAAACCCAAAACCATCGCATTGTATCCACTCCAACAGTACAACAACCTTGTAATCATCATCTTACAATGAAGTAATTCGTCCGATATCCCATTTTTCTGCAAACTAAACCTTTTTTCCGTTCACCCTACGGAACGCCATCTAGCCACCTTGCACAAGGTAACCCCATCCTTGTTTAGCCGTTCGAAAGGCTCGAAGATCGAATTCCCCACCTGCATGGGCGTGGGGTTCTTCCCCCATCGCACGAGAAGCAAAAGAAAACAGCTCTCCTCCGATTTAAGAAACCGGTCGGTTGGTTTTTGCCAAGCTTTTGTGCCAAGCACCACGAAAAGGGCACCTTCGGCACCTTTCGCATACCCATTTTCCTGAACCTTGATTAAGTGTAAGTTATTTATCCGTTCGGGTCGGTTGCCCCACCTGAAAATGTTGGAATGTCAGGACGTGTTCTGGTTTTTCCTCGTGCTTTATTGTATCACAAATACCTTTCGCCCGAGTCACCCTTTTCACGGTGGCACGGTGTGTTGCGAGCAAGAATGCTACACGGGCGATGACGTTGGCGATGATGATGACGAACACGACGACGCGCGCCGTTCTTGTGCAGGGAGTTGAAGGGTCAGATTTATTTATTCTGATCAATCTTTTCAGCAACCGGTATTCGTCTTTGCGTCTAGCGTAGCTCCTGCACTCCCGCTGCCGGCAGGAAGAATTCCCAAGCTAAGCAAACATTCGCATACAAAGCTAAAGCGGTTTATAGAGGAGTGATCGGAAAACGAAACTGAAGTCCATTGTCGCATCACGTTTGTGCAGTGCTCCCAATTCGGAGATAATCCAGTAAGTGGTCAGGCTTTGCAAAGCGCACCATAAATACACATTACCTTAAAAATCACAATCCTACTCCCTGGGCCCGGGTTTACGGCCAAGGTTCGATGCATCTTCGTTCACTGTAAACAACCACAACCACATTCACATGTTACTAATCGAATCCAAATAAAGAATCTATTGCACTTCCCTCAACATGTAATCCCTTCTACCGAGGGCTGGCTAATGAAAGGTAATTGTTCGACCAAAAGTTCTCGAGAAGTTGAAGCAAACGTCAAAAGCTTGCACACAGAGAACGCTTGGGATCCATATTTTGGATTTTCAGGTTGCACACGTACGGCCGGCACCGGCACAACCCTTCCAATTAACAATGGACTAAAATCAAGCCACCACAATCGATTATAATAGTGTTTATGAAGTTTCTCGCAGTCCGTACGCCCCTCACGACTAGTGGACGATACTCAAGTCGTTTAAGCCTCCACCGAGGGAGGGAGATCGTACATCACACCGGGGTCAATCTAATTAAAGGTAGCATTAGTTGCCCGGCCCGGGACCAGTGTACCAGTGGTCGGTACGAAACTCGGTACCAGTTCTTGAGACGTGCCAAGACACGGACCAGAAAGTCTGGCAGGCAATAAAAATTTCATACCAAAATCCTACCCAGAAAATGGCACATGAAAATCCGTGTATCTTGCAGTGGCCATAAAGAACACCAACACTGTTAGCTGGACGCAACGCTGTGTGTGCGTGCCGAACATGGAGCGCAAAGCATCGGCCGTACCATTAAAGGTTCGGTGACTAATTCTCGAGCTTGCCCGGTTGCGAATGAAAACATTTGTATTCATTAGCCGTCCACAGCATCGGACGGAAAATCTTTCCGGTACCGGGCGGGATGTTGTGGGTACTGCGCGCACGGTACCAATATTGTTGCAGCAACTCGAATGCAATGAGAGCAAAAGTTGCCCAAGAAGGCAAAGGCGTTTGTTTTGCTGGTGCTGTATTGTCTGTATTTTGTTTCTAATGACCCAAGCCAACGGGAAAGACATATTCTTTCTCCAAAAATCCATATTCTCCTGCCGGAGAATGTTGTGGACTCTGTGCTGTGTTCTGTGTGGATTCCAAAATGCAATTAGGAAGCAGCAGAATATCATGCCCGATGCAGTCATGTGTGCATTGCCAGTATGGAAAACAATAGGACGATATCTCTGCTGGCCCCATTATACGAGACAGCGAGTTAAGAGACTCAATCGTAGCCAAGCATTGACGACGAATGTCGATTGAACGTAACCTTCACTAGCCGCAGTGGAAGTAGCAGCAATTTTAAGCTTCTTTCTAATGCTCGATGTATTTAGTGAAGGAAAGGTTTACGCATCGCCATTGTTTTTCCATCCCATCTTCACCCGACCGTTCACAAACAGGAAAGCTCTTCGAAATCGGTCGGAAAACTTTTACAAAGGGATCTCCCCGGGACTGCTGGAGTGATGTACAATATTGCGAAGGATTATGCCGCTCATTGGATGGGGCTTTTCTTCCGAGAGATATCAGATCAACCAATCATGGACCAACAACTTCATTATTTTGACCTCGATCTGCGTTGATACGCATGGCACATATTACTCTATGTTTATCGTTTTTTTTTTTGCCCTCCCATCGCTTCCCATTGCAGGACGACCTTCACCGCGTATCAGCTGGAAGAGCTAGAGCATGCCTTCGAACGAGCGCCCTATCCGGATGTGTTCGCCCGTGAGGAGCTGGCCTTGAAGCTGAACCTTAGCGAGTCGCGCGTGCAAGTGTGGTTTCAGGTAACGGGCCGTCGACTACTTCCAACGATTAGCGTTGCTGCGTCCAGCGAAAAACACATTCGTATCGTATCGTAGTTTTTCTTCAGTTAACTCTATCCACCGCTCTGCCACCTTTCAGAACCGGCGTGCGAAATGGCGCAAGCGAGAACCGCCCCGGAAGTCGGCCTACCTCGGCAACAACAGCCCGTCGGCCCCGATGAACGGTCCGATCGGGTCGTCGTTTAGTCAGTTCCCGCAAACCGCAACCGTAACGCCGCCGGGCAGTGTCGACAGCTGGTCCACCTATCAGGCACCGTACGAGCTCGGGCCGCACATCAATCTGCTGTCACCGGCCGTCAGCCCGTACGGGTCGTTCAGCACCCAATACGGTACTTACATGCCCGAGAGTCACATGTTCCCGCCAGTCCGGCAGCACTACGACTACGGTAGCCCATCGAGACCGGGCGAACCGGGCGATGGTGAGTCCGGCCATCAGCATCAGCACCACGGCCACCATCATCATCATCATGCGCATCACAACCATCACAACAAGCCCGACCACTACGCACCGACGATGGATGAAAAGTTCGAGACGCACTGTACGGCCGGACTGCCGGACGGGTAAGCACACACACACACACACGGCACGAAACGGAAATGAAACAATTCGTGCGATTATTTACGGAGATTTAGAGACAATCCAGTGTGACAGGCCGTTGCTCCGGTACCGTTGTGCGAGGCGTTCGATTGTGAGCGACTGACCGGTTGGTGTGTTCCTCTTCCTTCCGGGAGGAAAATTGATGCCCGGAAAATCGGGTCACAAACGAACGACACGCGCACACACACACACACACGGCCGAGACTCGGGCTTTCTATAGCAAATTGAAGAATGGTGCGCGTTGAAGGTTGTATTCCATTGCAGCAAGACACGGAACGCACCGGCACAAAACTAAATCCTCAAGTTATTTGATACAATTCGCATCACCGGACGAATTCCGCGGAAATTCCACTCACGTTAAAGTGAATGGGGTACGTTAATGGGTTTTCCCTCAGCAAGCGGAAAGCACAAACCGTTGCCAGTGCATTGTTCGATCGGTGCATTTCAATAGAAGTTTGCTAGCCAAAATGAAATGATTCAAAATACGAACCGGAACGGCCATATCACTCTGTAAGCTAACTACTTTGTGTTACTTGCTGACGTGAGGATGCTGTTCTATTTTATATCCATTGTCAGGTGGAAAAGGCGGTACCTATTAACTACATTGTCGATTACGAGTACCAGTGATACGGATTAGAGTGGTAGAACAGTGTGTAAATTAGTATTTACTTCGTTGCAGCGTTGAACGCTATGATATCTCGCTTTGCAATGATGCGCTTTGTGAGACTAATGAATTATAACGAAATTGAAAAGCATTTTCACGCGATTTTCCTCAACGCTCGAAAAGCTATGAGTATGAATAACTGCTTTGGATGTAAATTTGATTCCTTTTGTTAGTGCAGCTCTTAAAAATGGTAACAGCTCCAGGAAGAGTCTGTGAATAATTACTGTCAGTAAATCTGTTCCTAGAGAGATCCAACAATGTGTTCAAACAGCTTACCTCTTCAAATAACCACTGAGGCAACAACAACAAGACAAATTATTATAAAATTTCGTAGATGATAGTGATGTCGGTCTTTACGCTGCTGAAACCTGGCTGTAATCTCTGGAATTCGTAGTACGGTAGTTGCATAATTCTACGTGGATAGTTCATCCTAAAAATTTATTAAGCCAAGCAGAAGAGTTTCTCCATATAAACTAACAAGAATAACTAGCCAGCGCCAAAAGCGGTAGTTTTGATTTGAGTAAAAACCAAACCCAGAATTTTCCCACGAAAAATATTCGTGATGCGCCTAATACTAGACCTTTTCCTGGAGTTCGCGGCGCTCTTACTGCTGCAATCTCCTAAGACTGGTTACGCTATAAATATTGGGCCCCATTAAAGCTTAAGGCATCTCCAAACATCTGCTTAAAAGAGTTGCTATAAAATTTCAGATTTTCAACCTGAAATCATCATAGATCTTTTCTTGGGGGATCCTTACAAAGTCTTGGGGGCAGCCCGGTGGTAGATGCGACAGCGGCGCCAGTCTTCACAAGGCAGGACCGGGGTTCAAGTCTCATCTGGGCCGTTCCCCCATAGTGAGGACTGACTATCCAACTATGCGGTAACAATAAGTCTTGTAAGCGAAAAAATGGCAGGCATGACCTAAGAGGTCATTAGGCCAAGAAAACAGAAGAGAAGACTTAGTCTTTTGAGATATGTAAACGCCCACAACAATATTGTGCAATTAACATTCAGTGTTAGTTTCGCTAACTGAAATGTTTGACTTCTACATTACTGAAAAGTTGGAAACACTTAAAAAAATAAGGCTTTACGTACAATTTAAACAGAAATCGAAAAATGTACACGATTGATAGCCTCATAAAAAAGCTTTTTTAGTTTTTGTTTCACTGGTTATATCCTGATCATGCACAATAAAAAGTATATATTGTCAGAAATGTGTTGTTACAACATTACAGTTCCGAAGCTCTTTGGATGAGTTTCCAAATTAGCGTTATGCTCTCACACAACAGCTTCAGAAGCACTAGTTCAATGTTTATTGAGCTTCTGAATTCAATTTGTAGCTAGTAGAACATTAAAATATCATATTGAATTTACTAATGAAGCTCGCAGCTTCGGAACAGCTAAGCTACTATAAAAAGTATGTTTTTGCTTTGTCGGTTTTGCTCAAAATTGATGAATTCATTTTCCTACTTGTTTTTGGTTTGTCACAGTCAACCCAAAATTGCCATTACCTCAATCACGAATTAATTTAATTTATCCCCCGCTTCATGCGCATTGCCAATGTCTGTTTGCTTTCAATTTCGGGTCAGGCATGAAAAAGATCATTGGCTAACTGTCGAAAAACGTTACGTGTGGCGCAAACTTTGCAAAAGCGCAACTACAAAAAATCAAATAAAGCAAACATTTCAACTTACTATCTGCGCACGGTGACCGACCGACCGACTCGACTCGTCATTTGCCAAAAACGAACTATGCTCGTCCTGCAAATAACACCAACATCCGTATATAGGGAAAAGTTTCGGGCAGCGCTTTGAACTTACCGGCATGCCAACGCCACACGCTACTGGTCACCTTTGCACTCGACCAGTATGCCTGAGTACTGTCAAACGCACCACACCATTTGCTCGCCCACACACACACACACACGGTCTTTCGTAACCTTTTCCACCAGTGATTGCATTTGCCAGTCGGTGTACTGGTTGTTGCCAGCTGCCAGCATCGGGTGTGCAATCGGACATTACGCTACGCTCAAAGTGACCAACGAGGCGAAGAAATTGTTTACACCGAGTCCAAAGGAAAAGACAACGAAAATGCAAACTTAATCGAAAATTGATCGAAATACAGCACGACGGTTCCGTCACGGGACGTTGCGAGCACTGCAGTTTCGTGCTTCATATACACTGAAGCTCTTTTTTCTCCTATTTACGATGAAGACCGCTTTCCCCGTATAGAGTCGAGTACACAAAAGTGATAAAAACGCACCCAAACTCTGTGCATCCATTTATCTCTTGTCGAGTCTCGTAAGTACTGGTACCGAGCGGCGTCTCGGGTCGTGCAAGAAAGTTTTTCATCTTTTTCCACCGACAAGACGTCCAGACTTCTATCGCGGGGTGGAAAAGTGAAAGAGAGACCGTCCGAACGGGTGGAAAACTTTCGATACCATAATCGATACCGGACCTGGCGCTAGTTTATTTTCTCGCTTTACACTGCAGTGCTGCAGTGTTCCAATCGGCCGGGTCGATATCGATAAATTGTTGAAGAACGCTTCGCAAACACGCTCCCGCACCTTACTTTTGCTGTAAGTTATGCTCATCCATCTTACTTCGTTTTAACGTGCCCACTACATACTTCAAAAACTATTGCACACAATGCACCCGAATGCCCGTGCCAGTGGAAAGTGGAACGAAAAACAACAAACCCACAGGAACACATTTGCAACGGGAGTCGAAAAACTAAGCGGACATGATGGGTTGGCAATGTTTCCTCCACTTTTTTTTTTGTTTCGTTCTTTCGTTGCTTTTCTTTGCTTCTACTTTTAACAACCACTTTCGGGAACGAGCCGGCAAGAGCTCCGGATCTGGGTTGGCAATGTTTCCTCCACTTTTTTTTTTGTTTCGTTCTTTCGTTGCTTTTCTTTGCTTCTACTTTTAACAACCACTTTCGGGAACGAGCCGGCAAGAGCTCCGGATCGAGGAGTTTGGAAGTTCTTCGAAAACTCCAAAAACTTTGTTTGCATTTCAAACACCTTCTTGTGAGTGAGCGCAAACTGCTACCGGATCGGTCGGGGCGTCATCCATCCAGTTATTCTCACGTGATCTTGCTGTGCGCCAGCCCTCTGCTGCAACAAAGCGGAAGAAAGTAGCAGTTGCTTCATTCACATTTCGTTCCTTACACTACGCTCGCTCCCACTTGGGTTTGGGGAAAAAAAATGAAAGCGAACCGAAAGTTGAGCATTGGCCCGGTGCAACGCAAAAGAAAGGTCGGTCGGCGAAGTTTTGTTTCGCCTGCTAGCAACATTTGTTGCACACCCGCTGATAGAGTTAACGGAAAACTTGCTGCAAACGAGCTGCAAAGCGACGATCCATTTCGTTAGTTCTCGCTTTGCTGTAATAATGAAGGCACCGAGGCAGCGGGCAAAGCTGTGTGCCAACCGACCAAACCGAGGCATATAAGTGGCACTTGTTTGGTGCAAGTAAATGAATCCCATTTAACCCTAACGCTCGATGCCGCAGTTATAATCGCGAACCTTGCCAGTGCGCTTGATGTGAACAGGCGCAACCTGTACAAAACCCAGGCGATGTCATCGCAAAGGGAAGATAATTAAAATTTTCCAACCACTTGCTAGTGGGCACCTGGTGGCGAAGGCATCGGTGTTCTTCTGTTCCGGTGCGAAACGGTGTGCTGTTGGGCCGAATGTAGGGCAGAACTTTTTGACAGATTTCTTGTTCGTTTGTTTGGTTTTCGCGCAAAGTTTTGCAGCAGATAACGCTTGATTTATCTTTCGGGGGACATTATTTGTGTGTCCGTGTGAAGACTTTTGTGATGTTGAAGAGTAGTAAATTAATAGGATTGGGCAGGCAGTTGAATGTTATGAAATGAGTTGCAGTGGCGAGTCAGTGGTGGCACGTTATAAAGAGTGTTTGATTTCTTTGGACATTCAATGAACATTTGTAGAACTAAATGAAATGAGTGTAGGTAATACGATTTCAACTCGTAAAGTGGTTTAAGTTCAATTTTAATTTTCTTTTGTATACAGCTTGTTAAAGTTTTCCAATGGTTTGCCGTTGTGGCATAAATTTGACGATAAAGGGTAGAGCACATGTTTTCCACTGAATACAGATCTACGGATCACGCTGTATGTTCGAAATCCTTCGAGTTCTTGAGTGCGATGACAGCATTAAGCAAGACTCGCCA
>KZ062721.1:0-10507 GCA_002091835.1 Anopheles maculatus
ATACTTGATAAACGGTGTGTGAACAATGTACTGCATTATTTACGGACAGCCACTTTTTCGTTGGAGATGTTTGAGATTTGTTTATTTGCGGGACCCATTGACCCATTGAGAGTTTTGAGCGAGGAGGTCGTATTGAATTGAAAGAAGATCGGTCGTGCTGATCGGACAACGAGATAGGAAAGAGTTATGCACGAGGGCCTAACCACCATCTGGTTGGAGGATCAGAAAACCCAACCGCCGGTTTATTTTTGAAACAATTTACCAACTGCCGGTTGTGTGGAAATTCACATAAGTTTTAGTTCTGATCCGGAAGGATGAGCAGATTAAGCAAATGCGAGAGGTTTTAATTAGTATTCGTGTTTGAAGTCTAGTGGAAATAAGTATCCATTGCCAACCTAAAAATAGAACAATTGATCTAAGAAAAGCTGTAAAAATCATTATGTATTTCTTCTTCTTCTTTCTTGGCCTAACGACCTCTTAGGTCATGCCTGCCATTTCTGGCTTACTAGACTTATTGTTACCACATAGTTGGTTAGTAAATCCTCACTATGGGGGAACGGCCCAGATGAGACTTGAACCCCGGTCCTGCCGTGTGAAGACCGGCGCCGCTGTCGCAACTACCACCGGGCCGCCCTACCCAAAAAAATTATGTATTTAATTTATTTAAATTCCAAGTTTAAAAATCATTATCTGTTTAACAAAAATTGAACTGTTTTTATAACAGCAGTAGAATTTTATTACCACGAAGAACCATCAATCAGTATTGTATAGTGTCCACTGCACAATACGCACTAAGCTTTACGCTGTTTTATGCAAACTTGAACATCCATCCTGTTAGCGTTTGACGTCTTGTTTGCTCCAAATTGGCTTTAACTCAACCGAGTTGACGGTTAGTTCCGGCCTCACTTTACTGTGTGCTTACCAATGCCAAAAGGATTGAGCTTATTGAGCTTTAAAAAAAACTTTTCGTGGATAAGGTCAAAAGTAATCTGCCAACTGCTTGGTCAACCACTCGAGCACGATGGTCGATGGCCGGCAAAGTTCGGTAGCAAACGATGCAAACGATGGGACGAAAAGTCTGTTTGGGCGACCCCAAAGACACGGGTAGAAGGAAATTAACCACATCGTGTCAAGTGGCAGGAATGGTCGGAATGGGGAGAAAATAAGCTCGTTTTCGAAGCGAAGGACTTCCGAACTTGTCGTTCGGTAAGCTTTTTCGGTTTTTTTTGGGGCGTCTCGTTTTCGTACGTTCACAGACACTGTGAACGGGGTGTCCCAGGTTAGGGAGAAAATTAAATTATTCGCTATATTGAATTTGGTGACGGATCGAATCGTCACGGGAATAGAAATGGCGTACGTTCTAGTACGTCCGTGAAGCTATCAATTTCAAGGTCGCCCATCGGAGAATTGCATTAGTGGGGCGACGCACGCGCGTGTGTGTGTGATGGTAGAGAGCGATTCGAAATGGGTTAACGGACTGGTAACGGTGAAGGTATGTGTTGCTAGGAGCTACTTTAAATTGGATTCCATGTGATGCATTTGGATGTGGCGCAATCGGATGACAATGGTGCGTGTGGGATGGATTTAGGTTTGTTTGATTATTTTTAGATCAAAGTTGAAGAATGGTTTGTATATATATCTAAAAATTTTTTTGACAATTTACGTTCAATTTTTTCGGAAACTCTTTTTTTTTAATGTAAATGTTTTTGAAAAAGTGTAAGTTTCACGCGTCGTTTCATTTTATTTAAAATGTACCATTATTGTTTTCCATTTGCTTATGATTTATGTTAGATTTTTTTTAAAACTTCGCACCGATTTGCACCTCATTTTAGTTCAGTGGTGGCACTAAAGTTTTACAAATATGGAAGAAAATTTATGTTGTTAAATTGGGAGGATGTTTCCAAAATAATGGTTCTTGCCTCATCAGTATTTTGATTAGTTTCTTTAAGACATATCTTCCGGAAAAAAACTACTGTTTCTTACTGTTTATTTTGTGCCGATGCTCACCTGAACCACAATTGGTCTTGATATATCTTCCAACGATTGAAACAAGACAAATCAAAATATAATTTTCAGCATCACTCTTGACGAATCCTCTAAACTTTATGATCGACGTTTCTATTATTTTGTTATCTAAATTATTACGATAAAGTTTTCTCTAATGGCGCAATGGCATAGGTTAGGTGATGTGGTTTTAAACCTCTTAAAATTCCTAATACCTTTTTGTATTCACTATGGAGGTTTTAAATACATCTTAAGTAGAATCAATCCCTGTTCTATGGTTCAATAAACAATTATTAGAAGATACATAATTGGCCATTCTTGATGAAAATACCTAGAGTATGTTGTACTTATTTCATCATCTTTTAAAAAGGAAAAAATAGGCAAGGCTGCAAGAAGGGACAAAGAGGCCTCACAAAGCGCTCCAAGCTCCGAACGCACGCAAGCCATGGACTACGGTAAGGACCCTCGCTACGGCTAGACATCGCATACGGCAACGAAGCGTCCGATTACACCCGGGATAAGGTGTCCGATACAGACCCCAGCTGAATGAACTGAACCTCGAATTAGGATGACGGAACACCATCATAACAACCGAGCATACCCGGGATAAGGTGCCCTTTCACGGTTGGGAGAAGGAAATGTCACCCAAGCTTAGTGAATTGAATATTAACTGTTAATTAGAATGAGCAATACTGCCAGACATTCTATATTATTCTATATGAATAAGAAAAGGATAAAATATAGGATCTGTTATTTTAAAGTCGGCTTCAAAATAAAGCCTTTCGATTATGTGTTTTTCTTACGAAACGACGGCATTCTGTAACTCTTTTGCTCATCTTAGTGAATCCGGTGTATGTGATTTTTTATACGTTTTCGTATTTTTGATCACCTACAAAGTTACACTAATTGTTCGCTTTCAAAGGATCAGTCGTTAGAGCCAATGTAGTCCCGCGCCAATTGACAATTGGCTGACAGGTTCCATTGAACTGACATCCTTTGATTCATATCATTCTTATTTAAAAAATATATCATTGTAAACATTACTCAAAAGCTACTTTCACTTGTGCTCGTAAATCAAGGCAGGCCATGGTGTGCAGTTCGTCCAGAATAGCTGTACCACCAGCAACATCACCAGCGCGCTCTGAAGCAAAAAGAAACGCTGGTGACTAGTTTTATCTCAGGTGACTAGTTTCGATTGTACAAAATTTTATCGAAATGGAGCCAAATTCAAAACACACACCACAGCCAAGTGGTGGATCGAACAGTGGCAGTGATACAGCCAGTCTGGCATCGACCTGGAGCCGGACCAGAGTGAAGAACATTCTCAACGTGAAAGGCTACATCATCGGACGGTGCATCGGGTCCGGGTCGTACTCGAAGGTGTATCAAGCCTTTTACCGACCGGCATGTCTCGAATCCGGACCGGGACACTCGATAGCCTGCAAACTGATCGATCGACGCCGCACATCGAAGGATTACGAGCGACTACTGCCGCGGGAAACGGTCGCTATGTTGGCCCTTAGCCATCCGCACATCGTGTCGGTGATGTCGATCCAAGAGTATGGACCGTTCGTGTGCGTGTTTATGGACTACTGCCGGTACGGTGATCTGCTGCAGTACATTCAGACGCGTAAACGCATTTCCGAACGCCGATCGCGGCTGTTCTTCCGGCAGCTTGTTGACGCGGTACAGTACATGCACGAGCAGGGTTTCTGCCATCGGGACATCAAGTGTGAGAATGTGCTGCTGGCCAGTCCCTCCTACCTGAAGCTGACCGATTTCAGCTTCGCCAAGAAGTGTAGCGAACCGAAGGGTGCGGCAAGTCAGCTGAGCGAAACGTACTGCGGTTCGATAGCGTACACGGCACCCGAAGTTCTCAAGGGCATCCCGTACGATCCGAAGGCACACGACATGTGGTCGCTTGGGTGCGTACTGTTTATCATGGTGTCCGGCACGATGCCGTTCGACGAGAGCAATATAGCGGTCACGATTGGACATCAGGAGCGTAAGCAGTACGGCTATCCGTCCGATATGAAGCTGAACCCATCGATCATGGACCTGATCGATAGGCTCATTGAGCCGGATGTAAGTGTGCGTGCTACCGTGGGCCAGGTGGCCAAAGACCCGTGGGTCGTTGGGTAGCCGGGCGGTTTGCGATACTCACCACGGATGTCACGATCAGCGCCAGTACCACGATGATAACGAGCAGGGCAATCAGGATCCCTCGCCAGTTCCGCTGATTCGGGTTGGCCGAGACGAGCTGCAAAAGAAAGAAAGAAAACACAGACGAAAGCGTCCAATTAGAATGAGACATTTGATTGCTAACGAGAAGCTGGCAAGCTGGGCTCGATGGGTAGGCTTTGGGTGTGAATTCCCATTTATGAACCGACCGTGAAGGGTGGTGGTGTGATTGCCGTGGAAGAAGGTGGTTCGACGTATTAATTAAAAGTTACGACCAGAAAGCTTGGAATAGATGATCCCAAATCTCCCAAAAAGACAATAAAACTTAAATTGCTAGCTTTTGTGAAGATTAAATAATTTCTTCAAACACATCCCGTTGCTCATTGTTTGGAATGCATTGTTTGACGAGCATTATATAAAATCGATAGCACAGTTTTAGATTTTAACATTTCAGGATAACTGGTTTAGAAGCTTGATTGATTTGTAGCAAGAAATAATGGAGCATGAAGTATTGTAGGTAAGAGTTGTGTTTTAGATACATAGATACTGCTGATCGTGCAAACACCGCAATGAAAACAAAACGACATGAATCATGTTATTTTAACGAGATACATGTTCCGGCCCAAGATAGGATTATGTGTCACGTTTTTAAAGGAATCGATCGATTAATGCGATTGCTCCGTTATGTTATTCGTTGTCAAACATATTTTTACTGGTAAACATTTATCATACAAACCGTACGCATTCGGTGCAAATGTAATGCCATCGCATCCATCATGCTACCGCGGAAGCCGGGGAACCTCTAGAGCATTTAGCATTTTTCGGATCAATCGTACCGGTTCGTACGGCAAATGGTCATAAATAATCGCAAAACGTGATCCATCAGATGGATAAATAGACCTTACCCCGGTCCCGGCGTGGGAGTAGTAGGGTGTATGAATGGTGTTCCACTAGCGCACTTCTGTGCCAAACTCCTTCGCAACACTGTCTGTTTGTTCTTTTCCTCCGTTCGGGCGCAATAGGAGTGAGTGTTGAAAAATGGTAATAAAATAAAAGGATATTTGTGTGTGTGTGTGTTTTTCTTGCAGGGTTCCTACGATACCATTGATAACAGACTTCCCACGGTGCTGGTGGAGAGTTCAAACAGCAAACGCGCGTGTAATGTGGGCGATGCACGTTGCTTGATTGATGGTGTTTACTGGGAGAATTGGACGCGTTTTGTGTGACCACGGATGTGAAGATGAATGGCGCACAGTGCATTGGATGAAGTTTAAAAGTGAATTTTTACAAATGCTGAACAGTCGTAATAGAATATTACGATCCATTCTTTCTTCCATAAACGTGTTGGAAAAACGATTCATTCTTCATGCACTGCACGGGTTAGTATCTGCTAGTATCTAGTAGAAAAGTCGCTTAATAAATGTTAAATGTTATGACAGAGTTTAACAATGGAAGATCGAAAATATTGAAGACTGGAAAGAAAACCCAAAATTTCGTACGAGTAAATTAAAAAGTAAAGCACTAAAATAAACGACAAAATATAAGCAAAATATTATCTAAATATCGAAGCAGTTTTTGTCGCTATAAACTGCAGTGATTTTATGTAAAATACAATAAAGTGATTTGATTCTTTGGAAAATTTATTAGGAAGATAAACAAAGCTTGTTACTTTGCCCAAAATTCGAAATATAATTTATTGTCCAGCAGCAATTGCTTATGAAATACCAGGCGTCTCCATTTCTTAGTTGTCATTTATTTTTGTTTTGCTTTACGAAGAAAATAATTATAATAATTGCATAAAAAATTATGATTGGTAATTGAATAAACGACTTGCTAGGTTATGCCAACCTTATAATGGCTTACAAGATTTTTGAGACCACGTAGTTCTATAGTCAGTCTTTATTACGAGGGAATCGTCTGGATTTGGGATTTGAATCTCGGCCCTATTTGGCTTCGCCCTCCTTACCGTGTGGTTATAAGGAAGAAAACGTTTAGGCAGTTTAAAGAAACTTATTTATTTCCTTACTTATATTTGAATGTTTTCTAATCTTGTCTACGTTGTTGTATGAAAGTAAAAAATGAAATAGTAATACCATCTCCCGAGTAAGTTCAATTACAAAATAATCTACTCGTCTTCAGATGAAATCTCTTTATATGATATCATTATAAACATAAAAAGATATAATCATCATACTTTTTCCACGCGTGTTCTATGATATACCCACTGTTGTTATGCTACCGGAAAGGTTCAGAGCGAATGGATCATCGAATGGCGATGAAATGAATTCGATCCGTTTATTAGCACTCGAGCAGCGGGCACATTCATTAGCATGGAAATGTTTCGACGGTTGAAACTTTTCTTTTTCTGTATAATTCAACAGGACACCTGTATCTGTAGAGGTGATCCCTGACCGATCAATTGCAGTTGCAAAAGGAAGCCGCATCTCATTGTGCATTCGTAGCAGCATGATGGTGCTACATTTCGTTCTTCACATTTTCCATTACCTTTATTTTGTGTTCTCTTCTTCTGTTTGCAGCTGGAAAGACTTTGCACCAAGAATAAAGCTTCCGGCGAAGGGATAGTAGCCGGTGAGAAAAACAAACACTTCAGAAAAACTGGAATATTGCGGATAGGCCAGGAATAATGGAATCGAGTGCACAGAGTGCAACATTGAAAATTGCGATGACGATGCTGATGGTGATGATGATGATGACGATAATGATGACAATAGTACTTATTGAGAGTGCAGGGTGCACCGTGCTGGGACAGCTGGACACACCGTGCCGCTCCGGAACAGAAAGACTGCCACGGAGCGAGATTATTGAAATTAAAATCCTTCCGGGCTTAGTGTGTGCGCTTTTGCTGCCCACTTTTGCATCCCTCTGCACGGCAAAATATGAATGGTTGGGTGCATTCATTTGAAGCTGAAAAGCAAGATCGAACGGGGTAGAATAAATGATGAAACTTAATCCACCGGGCAAACAAAGAGCCTCACCGATCCGGGACCCAGTGTTGGGGATTGATTTGAGGAGAATAATAATGCAACCAACCCGACGATCTGGCTTGAAGTGATTGAATAAAGCCCAATCCTTTAGAGGTGAATGAATAATTCATGATGCCCGTGGCCGTGATGGTACGTTAGGCGTTAAAAAATGGAGGGAGAGAGAGAGAGTGTTGTAGAAAATGTCGAGTTTTTGAACGACGAACTGCATATGTATTTGTGTAGTTTTGGATCATTTTAGCGCTTTTTGTGCACTAAGGTAGTGGAGCGTTTTTGAAGTAGCATTCATATGCTAAATAGATATTGCCACCGATCATAACGAATCTCTCTCGCTCACAAAAATCTATCACTTACAACGTGAAACTAAGACACAATTGTTTATACCCGATGAACCAAGTGACTATCGTTGGCCCTAGAACGCGACGCTAGAAGACCGCAAATTTAAGATATTAAGAAATCAATGAATTGTATAATACTTGAAAAATTGAAATTCAAAATGTTTATGTACGACAAAAACCTCGCTAGTAAATGCTATGTTATCATCAATAACTCACATAATAGATGGCGCATTAATTTAAATTATAATAAACTGTATGAAATCTTTATGGACGTCTTATCTAAGGCCGAAGAGTAGCCTGGTAAGATACGGCAGGACCTAAGATCAAATCCGAACCGTCTCTGCGTATGCAAAACTCTATATCCAGGTAAAATAAAGTCTAGAAAATTCAAAACGATAGACCAAGACCTCTCGAAAGTGTCGAGTCAAAACCCAAGACCCAAGCTAAGGCATCAAATCTTCAACGAACCATTGAGGGATATTGTTTCCATATATTCAGAGTCTTTTTCATTCAAGTGAGGAAGCTTCTCGCTGCAATCTTCACGGTTGTCAGAGCGGTAGTTCCGAGAAATTGGTTCTCCTAGCAAATGTTTCGGTCAATTTGACTTCTGATATTCTAAGTTGAGCGCGTGAGCATTGCGATATCAAATATTCAAGGTCCTAAAGAAATAACCAGGAAACACTATATGAAGCTTTACTATAGTAATAATCAATAGTTAATTTTTTTGTTGATAAAAATAATAAATGCAGCCTAATAAGATATTATAGTTCTTCAGTACGAAATGGTTCTACGCAACGTTCGTTTTTAATTATCGTTCAAAACCCATGCTTTAAATTTAATGCAAAATATAAGCTACCAGATTAGTACTTTAAGATGTTTGCTGCTTCTTCAAATACTAGATTCTTGTCTTTCCGAGTTGTCCAGTCAACACTGCGAAAGATGTCACGAACGACGGTCGTGGTCAAAGTTTTATCCACTAGGACCGCTGACGAGAGTTTTTTCTTTGTGGATGTGCTTAAAAACGCTGCTCGCACAACTTTGCAGCTTGACAGTTTAACCCCGTACGAAAGTTGACGGTTTTCGGGGCCAGATACTCGGGAATGCTGGGGATGGTACACTTCGGCCGGGTTTGCATAATGAAGGACACTCGTTTTAATTTTCTTTCTGCACGTTCTGTGCTACACCTGCTAGTGTCTACACTTGTCCGATCACCTTTAGCCGTGCGAAGTGGATGAAATAAAAGGAAATTTTGAGTTTGGCGTAGGGAGTATTGTTCTTCTATCTTTAGTAGGGATATTCTGTTTTTGAATTTCTCAAAAGTCTCACCCAAACTCTCTTCTTGGAAAAAAAAGTTAGAATGTGGGAATTTTATTGAGAAATAGTTCGCTTAAAGTGTGAAAAGTCGAATGTCCTGAGTGGTGTGGTTGGAAAACAGTACAAAAGCCCACTTTGTTGGACACATAATTAATACGGACGTTTGTCAGCCAGCAATGTTCGGTACATCAATGAAGTTGAACCGCGTGCCTGGGTGGAAATTTATTGCACTCCCAAATTACGATGCTTCTTTCCACGGGCGCAAATTATGAAGCATGTGTCGAGCGAACGACTTTCTGCAAGGCTAGCTTACCTACTACCAAGCCGGTGCAGTGTTCTGAAAGGCACTGATTAATTTTTATGATCCTGGAATTAGTCTTCATCATCGTAGCCGTAGCCGAGAGGACCAACCGCAGTGCAAAGTAAGGGCCGTGTCTTTGGTGTGTGGTGTTGTTAGATGACTTTTGTCATAGTCGCTAGTACGCTTTGGCTTGGTTCGCTTTCCGGCCAGGCTCAGTCTTTCGATGCCGAACCGTATGGAGAGCAAACATTCAAGCCAAGCTGCAGTTGGCATGCTGGCTTCGCACGAGCCGAATTTCCTGGCCGGCAAATGTGTTCCAATGTGTTCGAAATAAATTTGATCATTGGATTAAATAAATTTATTCCAGTACGTGATCTCTGGTTTATCGGAACACGGCACTGCATCGTAAGAGAAAGAGAGAGAGAGAGAGATGGCGGGTATACCGTGCAGGATGGATGTTTTTGCGCCAATGGCGAAGGCCATGAAAGGAATGTCCTGTATGTTTGCCAGCCGTAGCAACGAAGAATCGAGCAATCGAATAAAAAATTCACAGTTCATTGCATTTGGTCGCGGCAATGGTGGTATGTTTGGTTTGGGAAGAAGCGGAAAATTTCAAGTCGATCGGAAAATGTCCTGTATGTTTGCCAGCCGTAGCAACGAAGAATCGAGCAATCGAATAAAAAATTCACAGTTCATTGCATTTGGTCGCGGCAATGGTGGTATGTTTGGTTTGGGAAGAAGCGGAAAATTTCAAGTCGATCGGGAAACTGTTGGAACAATTTATGTGACTTCTGTTTTCAAATATGTGGTCGTGTGTTGTGGCTGCTGCTTTTCGTTTGGTTCATAAAAATGAAATGAAAAATGTGTGTATTGTTTGATAACAGTAAAAGCTGACCAATAAAAAACCTGTTTTGTTAATGCAAAACATGAAATTATTAGCATTTTGGTAAAGTTTTCAACATAAACCCTTGGCAGATTTAAGTTATTTGGATATTGGAAAAACTTTTCCATTCGCATAAAATAAGCTGCTTTACATTTCCCAGTATGCACACGTAGCTCCATTTAAAGCACAAGCGTTGATTGAAAAATTGAAAAGACACAGTTCGTTTTTCCTCGTGATTGCCAGAACTGGAAAAAATCGCTTGCCAGACCAACCAATGAAGCCAGAAACATCGAATTTGGAATTCGACTCCCAGTAGCAATACGCTTAAGATTGCTTCCCATGCGAGAAAATGGGCACTGTGTGAGTGTGTGTGCGTGGGGCAGCAGAAGGTTTGTTTACCTGGCAAACGGTGTTTGGCAAAAATGTAAACCAAATATTCTACGCAATTGCTGGAACAGAATCCTGATGCTGAGAGTTGTATGAT
>KZ062721.1:11663-114060 GCA_002091835.1 Anopheles maculatus
ACGGGCGCAAATTATGAAGCATGTGTCGAGCGAACGACTTTCTGCAAGGCTAGCTTACCTACTACCAAGCCGGTGCAGTGTTCTGAAAGGCACTGATTAATTTTTATGATCCTGGAATTAGTCTTCATCATCGTAGCCGTAGCCGAGAGGACCAACCGCAGTGCAAAGTAAGGGCCGTGTCTTTGGTGTGTGGTGTTGTTAGATGACTTTTGTCATAGTCGCTAGTACGCTTTGGCTTGGTTCGCTTTCCGGCCAGGCTCAGTCTTTCGATGCCGAACCGTATGGAGAGCAAACATTCAAGCCAAGCTGCAGTTGGCATGCTGGCTTCGCACGAGCCGAATTTCCTGGCCGGCAAATGTGTTCCAATGTGTTCGAAATAAATTTGATCATTGGATTAAATAAATTTATTCCAGTACGTGATCTCTGGTTTATCGGAACACGGCACTGCATCGTAAGAGAAAGAGAGAGAGAGAGAGAGAGATGGCGGGTATACCGTGCTGGATGGATGTTTTTGCGCCAGTGGCGAAGGCCATGAAAGGAATGTCCTGTATGTTTGCCAGCCGTAGCAACGAAGAATCGAGCAATCGAATAAAAAATTCACAGTTCATTGCATTTGGTCGCGGCAATGGTGGTATGTTTGGTTTGGGAAGAAGCGGAAAATTTCAAGTCGATCGGGAAACTGTTGGAACAATTTATGTGACTTCTGTTTTCAAATATGTGGTCGTGTGTTGTGGCTGCTGCTTTTCGTTTGGTTCATAAAAATGAAATGAAAAATGTGTGTATTGTTTGATAACAGTAAAAGCTGACCAATAAAAAACCTGTTTTGTTAATGCAAAACATGAAATTATTAGCATTTTGGTAAAGTTTTCAACATAAACCCTTGGCAGATTTAAGTTATTTGGATATTGGAAAAACTTTTCCATTCGCATAAAATAAGCTGCTTTACATTTCCCAGTATGCACACGTAGCTCCATTTAAAGCACAAGCGTTGATTGAAAAATTGAAAAGACACAGTTCGTTTTTCCTCGTGATTGCCAGAACTGGAAAAAATCGCTTGCCAGACCAACCAATGAAGCCAGAAACATCGAATTTGGAATTCGACTCCCAGTAGCAATACGCTTAAGATTGCTTCCCATGCGAGAAAATGGGCACTGTGTGAGTGTGTGTGCGTGGGG
Source organism: Anopheles maculatus (assembly GCA_002091835.1). Classification (NCBI taxonomy): domain Eukaryota; kingdom Metazoa; phylum Arthropoda; class Insecta; order Diptera; family Culicidae; genus Anopheles; species Anopheles maculatus. The sequence continues at coordinate 12,839 of KZ062721.1, forward strand.
CAGCAGAAGGTTTGTTTACCTGGCAAACGGTGTTTGGCAAAAATGTAAACCAAATATTCTACGCAATTGCTGGAACAGAATCCTGATGCTGAGAGTTGTATGATACTTTCGAATGTGTAAAGTTTTGTTGATCGGAACTCTGATCGGGAAAATCTAATTTAACAGTTTCGTTCAATTTTCAGTGAACGGAAATCGTACGGTCGTTGGTTTCAGGGTGTCGTCTACTAGATGCTTAATAGGTAACAAGTTCTCAAATATTATAGGAATCCGCAAGTGAATCTTATTTATTTTATATTTGTACATACTCACAACAATTCTCCTACATAGATCCATTTCCTTAATAACGTAAACAGGAAGTTTAGATGCAAAAATATCTGATTACATCGATTCGCACCATTCGTAATGGGAGCTAAAGTAGGTGCCTAGCACAGCCAACCTAAAATCACGGGAAGGAGGACATAAATTCCCATTACAATTTTGGCAGAGCCTTTCGGCAAGTTATCAGAAATGGAGGATAAAACAGATACAGACTTGCTTCTTCGATCTTCTCCTACTTTAGGAGGCCTCCCCCAGCAATTGCGTCACAGCGTTCCGGCACACACCTCCAAACCGGACGGAAGTGGTCGATCGACTAAATCGATATGATAACCGGTGGCAGCGCACTCCTTGTACTTACTCCTTCTGCACAGGCCGTACCCGACCCGTATTTGCGTACCGACAGTGTGAACCGAACGACACTAGTATAATCGAAATTCGATTGCCAAGATTCAACGTGGAACGGGAGCGTGAAGGCATCGGGCATGACACCGAAATCAGATGGGTTGCTTTGGGTTGCTTATGCCAATCGAAAGAAGGACAGGCAAAGGCAAACAAGCAAGACAGGATAACTGTTTATGGCGCCCGAAACTTCAATTACATTGATGGGATTAAAATAATTCCGTACGCAAACGCGCAGGGAGAAGGAAAGCGTAAAGGGGTGGGAAAAGCGGGTCAAGACTGTTGTCCCTACCGATTACATACTTCGGGACATGTCTGCACCGGTCAGGTCGATTGCTGGAATCTAACTACAAGCTTTGTTTGAGGGTGAACATGTCCGAGCGTTAGAGCATCATGTACGACATTCGTAGTTGTCACGTGTGGTACAAAATTGGGTCAGCCTAGATAAGGAAGGGTTCGCATTGATTGATGCCACGCCGTGCTGTGGGGAACGGTCGATAGTGTTTCGATAAGGTGGCATTATGATGCTGCGATAAGTTCGACAAAGGACAGGATTTACGCTTGTTGATCTGTTTTTTTTTTTATTGGTGTGCTGTTTATGTGGATTAAACAAAGAAGATTCGCATTCGGAAAATGTTTTCTGGCGCTGAATGTTGGAAAACAAAAACAATTAATTGATTGCGGAGATTGGACAATGCAATTTTAGCACCGTTTCTGTTCGTGGAGAGTATTGAAAGAATTCAAAACTTAATTAAACTTTCGCCGCCCGTTGAAGGATGGTTGTGAGAAGAAAATAATTAAAATTGGATTATTATTTTTTGTGTGTTGGATTTTGGTGCTTCCTACGGTTCATTCAATGTGTCTGGTAGGGGAGATACGAGTTTGTGATATAATTAACTAATTGTTCATCACCTGATCAAAGGAAGCCGTAAAATGTATTGCGTTTAATATTGTTTGCATACTTTCCGGCGTTTTGTGCTTCAGATTATTGTCAATGTTTTATATTTCTGTTGTTGTGTTTCGTTATTAGCCGTTTAATTTAGCGATCTCAAAAAATTATTGAAACTTTTGATAACAATCGCTAGTCAGAGCTTTTTGCACAGATTCATGTGTATACGCTTAATGATCAAATGTTTTCGTCTGTCACTATGACGCTTATTTTCACCCATTTTAGGAAAACATGTCATCCGAAGGACACAACGGAAGTACCGATGCCACACACACACACACACACACACACACACGCCTCATCAACGCAAACCAGATAAATTAACATCGTGTCAATAAGTAGTTCTTGGTATTGAAACGCTTCCACGTCTCCGTGCTGTTTTGTCGGTGAAAATCAAGGTTACGTTCTTGGAAATCGGCCTTGGATACAATTCTGCCCGCGCACACAATCCATACGCACACGTGGGGTACGGGAACTGTTTCAATATTTAAATTGCAAAGCTCTAACCACCGCAGCCGATGAACCGATGCGCAACGGTACAGCAACAACCGTCAAATAAACGTCAAAAATGATTGTGGTGTTTCGCCAAAAGAGAGGTTTTAAAATCCTCTGCAAACATTTGTGCGCGGCTAGTGAGTGAGTGGTGGTAAAATATTGGTTCGGTTACGTCGTTCATCATTATTGCTGGGGCGAGATAATGGCTCACTTTTCTTGTGGCATCTTGTGGCCGTCGCACAGCGTACCGATGCCACACACACACACACACACACACACACACGCCTCATCAACGCAAACCAGATAAATTAACATCGTGTCAATAAGTAGTTCTTGGTATTGAAACGCTTCCACGTCTCCGTGCTGTTTTGTCGGTGAAAATCAAGGTTACGTTCTTGGAAATCGGCCTTGGATACAATTCTGCCCGCGCACACAATCCATACGCACACGTGGGGTACGGGAACTGTTTCAATATTTAAATTGCAAAGCTCTAACCACCGCAGCCGATGAACCGATGCGCAACGGTACAGCAACAACCGTCAAATAAACGTCAAAAATGATTGTGGTGTTTCGCCAAAAGAGAGGTTTTAAAATCCTCTGCAAACATTTGTGCGCGGCTAGTGAGTGAGTGGTGGTAAAATATTGGTTCGGTTACGTCGTTCATCATTATTGCTGGGGCGAGATAATGGCTCACTTTTCTTGTGGCATCTTGTGGCCGTCGCACAGCAGCATACCACACTCGAGAGCGTTATTGTTCCGGTGCGAAGAAGTGTTGGCTTTTGTTACTTGACAAATTAGCTCTAGATATTCGAGCTGAGCTGTGCGGGAACAGTTGGTGGCAGTACCCTTCATTAGTGTGCAGAGGTGGAGCGAAAGAAAGACGGACAGAGGACGATATCATCATCTATGTCTTGTGTGAGGACCCTGCTTGTGGGAGAGTATGTAAATATTGTGTGGGAAAATATATATAGATCGCCCGTCGCCATTTGCCTCGTTCGCCCAGCCAACAAACGATTCCCCGGAGTGGCCGGGTGTTCCTGTTTGGGCTAATGTTTAATGCCCAACGATAGATGAGGCAAGGTTGTTTGTCCTGTCTATCCTCTTCAACGTCTAGGGCCACTTATCGCGTTTTCTTGAGATTGAAGCACCCCGGAAACCATGTAGCGAGCACGAGCACATCCGACGTTCCGATCGGCAGGCGGCTTGAGCTTCGGCATTGGCGTGGCCTGGCCTGCTTTCCATCGGTGACCAAATCGGTGCTCACAAATGACGCGCTGATCGGGATGACAAATTCGTCCTCGTCCATAGCCTCCGTTGTCGTCTTGCCGTCTCCGGCATGTGTACACACTGGGGAGGAGGCGCCATCGACAAGAAACGCATGTGTGTGTGTGCGTGTGAGTGGTAAGAAAACAACTCCATCAAATATGGTAACCACGCTTCAGCGCTCCGGATTTCGGATGGGAACGCGTAACGGCCCGGTCTGGTGAACAGTGTTTTCGACAAGTATGGTTTATGCTGGTTGTTGTTTTTTTTGCGATGTTTCAGAGATAAAATAGAGCAAACGAAACGAACTTTATGTACATCAGATACGAAACGAGCGAAAATCGTGTGGGAGCAGGCCGTATCGCACGCACACGCATAATCGGGATTAGCGTGGGATAAACCGGTATGATATGTATTTGCGAAAGGGATGCATCAGCCGACAGCCGGCGATACCTGGCCAGTGTGCCGGAAGAAGTAGCTGTTGGATTTGATTGGACGGAAAACGGGTGGGCATTAAGCGCGGCGGCTATCGTACGGCTCGATTAAATTTTTACGAAAAAATAAGCGAGAGAGAGAGAGAGAGCAGAAGAGCAAGACAGTGGTTAGCAAATGATGAAAGTTTTATCGTCCAGGGAGCGCCACGTGGAAAATTTATTGTGTAAAGTTTTGATGTTAATGGTGGTGGACAGTGATAAAAATGAATTTCTGCTTGGACGACCCAACCCATTACAAAGGTTAAATTTGGATTTAGGTTTTATGTTATTGTTTTATTTTTGTGTCGCTAAATACTTTTTAATTAGTCAAATTTTAGTGTTTTTTTGTAGTTATTCTTTTCATATTTTTTGCATCATTTGCTTATTTAATAGAATTTGTTTGTTTTTTTTGTTTGGTACTAAAATTAGAAAACTTATTTTTTCTCAATGCATGAAAAAATTTCATTTTCTCAATGAAACTCAATGCATAACAGTTAATGTTTTTATCAAAAACATCGTCATTATTCAGGTGTTTTTGGTTTGCATTTACAAATGAGTAGAAAGAGATAATGTAAAACAACAAACAGGCAAACAATCATTTCTTTTCTTAGATTTCATGAGCAACATTGTTACGATATATGTTTGCACACCATAGAGGCTACAGCGTAATCAGTTCTTTTTCGCAATGCACAACTATTTTGTTGCTACTGTTAGAAACTACCACCAGCTTCGCTTGTTTTCTGCTTTCATACTGTTCTGATTGCAGTGTAAGCAACGAGCGAACGAAAAACAAGGGAAAAATGTGCGGAAAAAAGCGGGTTGATCCCCCGTGGTTTAATTATCTGCAAAATCAGTAGAGCTATAGACAGATAATCAAAAGAGTCGGCATCATGGCATTATGTGCACACACATACACCCCTGCAATCAAACGAGAATGAACTTTGAGCTCGTACGAGACTAACGATCGTGCTCTTTGGCTTCTCCCGGCTTCACAAGCCAGCACCATGTGACATTTTCCTAATGTGGAAATGATGTTTGGTACGCCTAACGAATGCATTGCAGAAGATTGTTTTTTTTTTCATCATTGCGTGCTTCTTTTTTGTACTGAGCTGAACCGTATTTGTATTTGAACTGTTTGAAAAGCATGAAAAGGCCACAACTCACGAAGGTATTAAGGTATTGGTTTCACGTCTGCACATCTATTGTGTGTTTGGCAATGTTTCATCTATATTGAGCCAATGCAGCAAAGTAATTCTGTGTATTTCGCATCAGTTTGTAGTGTGTATGATACATTGTATCGCTTTTTAGCATTTAAAATCCTGAGACCAAACGTATCTAAACCATTTCTCAAAAGCCGTAGCTGAGATAAAGTATTTTATACAAGCAGATTTAAAGAAATATCAGAATATTTCATTTTTTTTCTTCTTCCTTGGCACTACAACCTCGTGAAGTCTTGGCCTGCTTTTGCTAGCTCTCTGTGACTCAGTTTTTACCCGTAGCTGGATAGTCAGTCCTGCGTACGGGGAGGCGGTAAGATGGGATTCGAACCCTGGTCCTTAAATCTTAAATGAATCTTGAATCTTAAATAGAGGCATAGTTATTTAAAGAATGTTTAAAAATTCGTTTTTTTTTATTAAGATTGTGCAAAAGGTATGGGTACGTGTTTTTAAAAGATTATGTCGTACCAAGTACCAGGCGTCTCCATTAGTAGGCACACCCTGCCTTGTTTCTTATCTGTTTAAGAAAGCCACTGAATTCTAGAATTGTTAGTAAATGAAAAATTAATCTAAATTTGATTTTAAATGGACTATCTATAAAGGGTAATTAATACCCATTTAGAGGAATTTTATTTGCGTTTGGCCTGATGAACAATGTGCTTAATTGAACTGATACAGCAGGGAGTGTTTTTTGTGATGAACTAATACACTAAATTTCTTACTTATTTATAGATATTTACCATTAAAGGTTAAGGTGTTATAATCAAATTTTGAGCAATTACGGATTGATTTCATTTAATTTCATCCAGATAAAAGTGATCAAATAAATTTCCTTTTTACTTTTGTTACGACAGAATTACTTTAAACTCTCCTTACTAGTATCTTTTTTCTCTCATATAATTTGAAACATTATTTTCCATTTTTTTTTCATCAGCCATCAAATACATTTGTAGCACCATTAATGTGCGCTGATGATGATTACCGTGCACCATTGTCACCTGAGGCTGGTTCAAGTTTGCCAGCAATCAATCTTCCTTCGCTTAACTCGCTTGTACGCTTTTCGCTGCTATAAGCATGTGCCAAGTGTAAGGCGCGAGTCACTTTCAGTTTGCATACTGCTTTCATCAGCAACACTTTACTCACTTGTTGCTGTATGTGTGTGTGTGTACTCGAGGAAATGAGTTTCTCACTTCATTCTTCGAGTACGATCCAATCAAAAGTCATCGTCTGAATCCTGGATCCACGCTCGGGCCTGCTTCCATTGGCTCGTTGGCTGGCCCGGATCAAAGCCATGCTTCTAGTGAGCGAGGTTTTTCCGCTTTCTATCTTTAAAGCAATGTCACAAAAGGTTTTGCTTTTTTTCATGAACAGTGTATACTCAGAATATGGAGTGGTGTAGTCCGCTGACGGGCATTGTTACTGTCATGGAAGTAATCATAGTTTGATGAAAGTTCTTGTAGTTGGCTTACGGACGTCGTTATACCATTTCTATCGCTGATCGGTAATCGATACCACAGCAGAAAGGATAATGCTGTCTAGTGTGATGGCGTTTTAATTTGTTGCTGTCCATGGGTAAAATTGTTTCAATCCGAGGTTTTTAGAATTAGTTTTTGATGCATGAAACATTCCTAATGAACTTAGATAAACGAAGTTTGTTTTGCATCGTTTTTTATGAGGTTAGCTTAAAGTTGTAAAGTGTTAGTTAATCTAACATAATGATAGATTCCATCATATAGAAATTCTTGATAATCGTAACTCTTGAGTGAAACAGCTTTTATATAATGAAAACTTTTATTAAACGTCTCTCTTACTGATGTTAGAAACAGTAAAGTTTTTGTGTTAGAAACAGTAAACAGTAAGTAACTCCTGTCTTTTAGGTTAACAATTTGATATTACTCTTTTCTGAAATGGGACGATACCGACAAGTAGCATAGATAATTGGCATGAATACGTTATGCCGTAAGTAATGTGTACATCTTACGTTTGCTCAACGTTGCATGGATCGTTGCACTTTCTTCAACAGTTTCAGCTCTATCACGAGCGCATTGTGCACGACTGTGCTGTGTCAATGTAGCGTTCTCAGCATGTTTGTAGCTACTGCCACGATGCTTCTAAAGGAGTTGTGCTTTCCATGAGCTTGATTGTTTTCACTCCTTACTTGATATGCAGTAAGAATGCAAAAGAGCAAATAAGAAGTAAAAAATTCAATAAAAACTAGAAAATATTCGTTATCGAAAAACTTTTCCAATTGCTATACGCAGAATAGAACGCTGCCGCTCAAGTGGCAAAAAGAGTCAAGCTTGCTGAGAGAAATGTTGTCAAAAGTAACAGTTATTGAAAAATCTTTGCCCTCTTAGCATCACGTTGATTCTAGAGAAAAACAAAAGCTTTAAACAAGCTGAAAACTAGTGTTTTGTTTCGCTTCTATGATGCTGCTGAGGACACATCAGAATGTGGAATTAAAAAACAAGACTAAACGAAACGCTCACAAGAAGTCCCGTGCACTGTAACGATGTGACATGCACTTAGCACAAAGTTTGGTCGGTGTTTAGTGACATTTTAATGAGGAAACAGCGGGCGCTTTTGCAGGCATGTTCAAAGTTAGCGCTACAAGCATGAAACAGTGTCCATAAAATTTCATACTTTGCTTTGTACAGCGTGAAAAATCGTTCTCCTACAAGGGAGTAAAGCTCACCCCGGTGCACCACCGACTAGTACTAGTTTTACCTCCCTTACACGATGTTCAATACCCCATAAAAGTGTCATTTCGACCATTAACTGTCCACCGTCAGACCGACGGCGCTGGGGTCAAATTAGCTAATGACTTCCCGACGAACTCGCTCCGTAGGATCCGCAAGCAAGAAGCAAGGAGATTCATTAAATGCTACTGAATGCCGTTTGAAGGCACGAAACGGACCGACAGATCGTACATTTCTTACTTCTTACGTTCATATACTCGTGTCCGCCTCACGACACACTGCTTGACGTTTGAATTCTTGCACGCGTTTCCTTGCCAAGCATCATTATCACTAAATTAGTGCTGTGTAGTGGAATTAATTTCGCTTCTCGTTCGCTGCACGCGTAAGTGTCGTGCCAGCGCTGGCTGGCGTACCGAACCAGCACACTTGCATTTACTTCCAACTCTGCCACTTTTGCCACTTGAAAAATGGCAGTGCGGAGTTCTTTCGCGCGAACCCCATCGGTGTCTGTTGGAAATGAATTCATTTTTCGTAATGGAACAAAAATTGGTGGCAAAAAGAGAGAAAGAGAAGGAGAGAGAGAAAACAAAGACAGAATCACTGGAAAACTTACAATTTAGACGAATAACCATTACCATGGTTACCGTTCGTTTGATAATCCAATGTGCAAAGACAACCCAGTTTGTACGAAACCCATCCGGAAAATGAAATGAATTTAACTACAGTGGCAGCTTGCACAGGGTGGTTTAGAGTGAGCACAGTTTAACATCTTCATCTCGAATGTTGAAGCTGGTTGGGAACAATTTCCTTTGTTCTGAAGGGTGGTGGTACGGATGACAAACTAACACAACATTGCCGGTCACACCGTATTGCAACACATGCACAGGCCGTTAAGGTTCCTTTAGCGAAGAGTGGCACTAGACGGTAGCAATAATAAGTGATGAGAGATGTTAATAATCGATGTTGGTAATTGTATCTGTGTACCTGCATTAAATATATTTAAATTTAAAATGTGTAACAGAATTTAATTGTGAAAATTATTGGTTTTTATAGTAATTGTTATATTTCATATATTTAGCAGATTGACAAAATAAATGAGATCCAATTTATATTCCTTTGTTCTTTGTAGAATTCTTTGGTACAAAGAACCAGGCGTCTCCATCGGTAGGTGTCGAATTTCGGACGTTTTCCGGACGATTCGACTCTCGGGAGGCAAAATTTTAACACCTATGTGAGTTTGTGAAATAGGATTCGAATTTATTGCCGCTTTTGCCTGTACGCGAGATTTTCTCTACTGGCCGCTTCGGGCCCCCTTCGCCCCTATTTATAATGTTTACATCGAGTAGCGCCGCCTAGCGGAAACACGGGGTACCCGCTAGCCAGGCCAGTCAAATTAATTTGACAGTAGGTATTTCCTTTCACCTTTCTCGATATCTGTTTATCTTAATTTTCTCAATAATGAAGTTAAGCTTAGTACAAGCTTTTCAAGACATCAAACTGTGTATTATCAGTAGTGTTTTTTTTTTAATTATTTTAATCCTAATGCTCGAAATCGGTCAATAGAAATGATCGATACAACAGTTAATAGAAAAGAGGTAGTATATCAAAGAGAGAGTAGTTTAACAAAAATAAAGTTTTTTTTCGTTTAAAATCTGCAATATTTTGCTGAAGTCAATTTTAATAAATTTAATTTAAATAATGCTAAATTTTATAATGAAATAGCAAGCGTTATTTGTGTTGGAAAAATGCATGACCTAAAAAATAATTGCCAAAACTAGGAATCGTAGATTAAGCTGAAAGTTTATTCAAATTTATACAAATAGCTAAAGCAATTTTTCTAACAAATAAATCAAAACCAAAGCATAGTATTCTCATCAATCTGTTCCTACCAATATTGCTACCGTCAACAATCACATTTGAGTTTCTTCACGCTTGTTTGTCGAAGCCGTTTGTATACAGCGTCGGAACACTAATGTGGGCAAAATTAAACTAAGAAACGATACTTCTCTATTGCTCAAAACCCTTATTTACGCTTCAGCATACTTTCCCAACCGGAAGAACCAAATAAAACAAGGTTCCTGCTAGATAGTACGACCTTTTTCCCATTGAAGATATCTCTCACTTAAGAATGCAGATGCAGAGAGAGCGACAGCAGTACGGGGTTGAAGTATCTTTTTATATTTCCTCTCCAGTTCAACGCCGTACCTCCGAACTGGCATGTACAAATAATTAAACAGTGTCCTTCTCCTGGGGGCAGAAGCTTCGAAATAGCTTTCCGGGTCAGGCTCGGGACACAATCCCGGGCGAAGCAACGCCCTTAACCCCAAACGTTTGCTTATCCCCGTGCTGCGTTGCTTCGGGCAAATCGGCCACATGTGCACGTTTCGAACGCAACCGGCCAGAAGATGCTGCCAGTTCGTACTCACAGCATAACAACAACAGATACAGCGGGCAGCCACAAGCGAAAGGACGCGTCGTCTTGCCACAATGCTTTTCGCTTGTCGAGCGAGAGACACACCCCAAACGAACCCATCCAATGCCGGAACGAATGGAAAGGAATTCATTAACACCGAGCGCACCGACGTTTGCTGCCGATGCTGCTGTGCCAGGGACACGTTCGCCATTTTTGTTCTTCATGGCAATCCCCAGTCACTCTAGCGCTCTTTCTCTGCTCCCCGTGGGGCGTGCGAGCAAAAGCGAGCAAAATGCAGCACGGTCATGTTTGCTCGATTGCAAGAACCACTTAGAAGTGATTTGCAGCATGAATGAAGGTGGGTTGCGTGCGCGGCAAGAGTCAACACAATTGCCGGCCCTGTCTTTGATAGTGCAGCATGCAAATGTTTGCCCAGCCGCTGCAAGCACCGAAGAAGATAAACTGTTTCCATTGCGAGCGTTAAAGCGTGATGAAGATGGTGGCATTTGTAATCAATGGCTGTGGCTGTATTTCGTGCGTACATGTACACATTGGACAGGATGTGTTTTCTTTACGATTGTATGTTTTAAAACTATGTTTTGGTTTGTTGAAAAGCTTCAACGAGAAATAGAATGAAACACTAAAAACTTGATTTTCTTTGGTTGAAGAAAACATTGGATACAGTAACTTCTTGATAATTATTACGTTAAATATAACTTACTTGAACTATTTATTGCATCCTGTATTCTTAAAGGGAGAAACAAATCTTGTTATAAACTCTTTTTTAGAATTCATTTTGTCTTCCAATCCCAATAAATGCATCATAAATTTTCCTGATTACAATACCATCACCATTAGTGTCAACTGTTTTGAACTCGATTAAGGTCCGTGCAGCATTTGCCTTGTTCGGGCCTCTCGAGATACGTCCATCGCTGGGGGAGGGAATTAATTAAATCATGCTTCGTAAGCTGCGCCCTACGATGCAATTCGGATGCGTGTTCTACGATGCTGCCACAATGTTCAACAAGCCATCACGGTTCGACTTCTTGGCCGTTGTCCATCATCATTCCGGTAGCATTTTGGAAGCGTACCAACGATGAACCGGATGGGCCCACTCTTCGAGCGAATGGCAATCGTGTTTCCGTTATGCTAATGGGGCTATCACTCGTTCTCTTTCTCTCTCTTTCTTACGGTCTATTGCCCTTAGTCTCTCTTCACACACTTTACATTCAGATCCACGAGAACACTATGGAGTGGCAGTCAAAATCTTGGCTGTTTTTCCGGCTGGTGCAATTAGAAATGCAAAAGCGTCCATCAAGTATCGGTTTTTGTTCGTTTTTGCTGAAGGAGCTAAACGGGTGGATGGGTGTCTGTTCGGAAATTCGAACATTTGTTTCATGTTGTGTGCGTGCGTGTGTTAAGTGGTTACTCAAGGGTATTCGTACGTTGAACCGGTGTAACGAAACAATTAATTTCCAATTTTGATGATCGGTGACCTAGGTCGGCCATGGTAGACAGTCGCATGGATGTAAGTGTATAGATGTTTTCGTGATTTTGTCTGTTTCCTATTCTCCGGACCAGGTAACTTCTTTTTGTCAAAGCAAAAAAAACCTTTTTATGTGCTCCGTTCCTTATCGGGATGGATGGTTCAAATGCGTTCCTTATCACACTAAACACTGACGGTGTTCCCGAGCTTCAAACCCTAAAACCGGAAAGTGACCCATTCATCCCCCATTTTCACGGATGCGCCACGGTCGATAAATTTTGCTGCACATCGCGCAACGACCAACAGCGTTACAAGCTATATCGGGCGCTCATAAAACCGGCGCTTTATGACTTTTCTCGGTTTGCTGGCTGCGCTGGAACGTTGCTCGAAAATTGAGCACATCCTTACGTTACGCCTTCCGATGTTTGTGTGTCGCGGTGAATAAAATCATTTCAAGGACACCAGGCATACCGGTGACGGTTTCGGTACTACGCACCTGACGGTGACGCGCTTTATTTTATTTGCTCGCGCTCGAGAGGGTGTAACAGCATCCCGCAAACGAGCGTTGAAGTTGGTTGAGAAAAACATGACGCAAACCAAGAAAAAGAAAACACCGGCGTAATCGAATTTAGCCTGAGTCAACAAACAGATAAATTCGATTCCAAGACACCTTGCCTTTGAGCTTGGGGTGAAAAAAAACGGTGCACAAGTGGCGTAGAAGCAATGCGTAGCGTGATGTATTTTTCATTCACTTACATTTGCATAAGCTGCCAAAGTGTCGATTCTTTGGGCTTTCTGTGGTTCGATAGGTATAGGAGGAATGGTACGGTGATGATTTGATGCATTAGGAGCAACGAGCTTTATTTTCGTGCTTAATTTTAATCAACTGATTTATTAGAACCGATTTCCAGTGATCTTCATTAGTGTGAGAAGGATTTTAGTTTATGCAACAATTGTAGAACTGATTTGAAGGGATGGTTTTATTCAATATTGTAGAAAGTCAAATCAATTTTTTCAAAATAATTTCTGAGATTCGTATTGTTGAGATTCCCCATAACCGTCGTGGTAGGTTTATTTTCTATCAACTCACTAAAAAAATTGTTTTACGAGCAGGTTACTCGAGGGGATTCGTACGGTGAACCGGTGTAACGAAACAATTAATTTCCAATTTTGATGATCGGTGACCTAGGTCGGCCATGGTAGACAGTCGCATGGATGTAAGTGTATAGATGTTTTCGTGATTTTGTCTGTTTCCTATTCTCCGGACCAGGTAACTTCTTTTTGTCAAAGCAAAAAAAACCTTTTTATGTGCTCCGTTCCTTATCGGGATGGATGGTTCAAATGCGTTCCTTATCACACTAAACACTGACGGTGTTCCCGAGCTTCAAACCCTAAAACCGGAAAGTGACCCATTCATCCCCCATTTTCACGGATGCGCCACGGTCGATAAATTTCGTTGCACATCGCGCAACGACCAACAGCGTTACAAGCTATATCGGGCGCTCATAAAACCGGCGCTTTATGACTTTTCTCGGTTTGCTGGCTGCGCTGGAACGTTGCTCGAAAATTGAGCACATCCTTACGTTACGCCTTCCGATGTTTGTGTGTCGCGGTGAATAAAATCATTTCAAGGACACCAGGCATACCGGTGACGGTTTCGGTACTACGCACCTGACGGTGACGCGCTTTATTTTATTTGCTCGCGCTCGAGAGGGTGTAACAGCATCCCGCAAACGAGCGTTGAAGTTGGTTGAGAAAAACATGACGCAAACCAAGAAAAAGAAAACACCGGCGTAATCGAATTTAGCCTGAGTCAACAAACAGATAAATTCGATTCCAAGACACCTTGCCTTTGAGCTTGGGGTGAAAAAAAACGGTGCACAAGTGGCGTAGAAGCAATGCGTAGCGTGATGTATTTTTCATTCACTTACATTTGCATAAGCTGCCAAAGTGTCGATTCTTTGGGCTTTCTGTGGTTCGATAGGTATAGGAGGAATGGTACGGTGATGATTTGATGCATTAGGAGCAACGAGCTTTATTTTTGTGCTTCATTTTAATCAACTGATTTATTAGAACCGATTTCCAGTGATCTTCATTAGTGTGAGAAGGATTTTAGTTTATGCAACAATTGTAGAACTGATTTGAAGGGATGGTTTTATTCAATATTGTAGAAAGTCAAATCAATTTTTTCAAAATAATTTCTGAGATTCGTATTGTTGAGATTCCCCATAACCGTCGTGGTAGGTTTATTTTCTATCAACTCACTAAAAAAATTGTTTTACGAGCAGATGGTTCATCGCCTTTGGGTATCATTGGAGCTACTGACAATTGATTCGATTCATAAAAAGAGAGCCTATAAAGGCTGGCAGGAATCATAATAAACCGTCAGTGAAAGAAGAAGGAAATGGGCCGTTTAAATTGGTGAAATGCCATCTATTTTAGACCTTCCAGAAGAATGAAAATAGAAGTTATTGGCTGTCAAGCGCGTAACAAGAGGAAGATTATTTAAATGTAGCTGTGCAGTTTAAAACGCCTGAAGGTAGGCAATATTTATTTTGAGATCCATTACCTCGGCTTCTTGAGAGCCAATATGACTAATTTTGATACTTACAGTGACGTTCAACCATAAGATATAACCTTAACACATTTAGAAGACGCACCATCAACATCTTAACTTTATATATTTGCTCAAAATTTGTTTTTTAAGTTGCCATCTTTAAAGTTGAAAAGTACAAACTTTAAAAAATATGTTAGAATTCGATGCATAGTTTAATTGTATTGTGAAATATTTATTTTATAATTTCATACATAATGACGGCTAAACGCCGTATTGTCACCACCATGTGTGATGATTGGTATTTCAACGATAACATTAGAGTAACAAGGCATTTCCTCCTTGTTTTTTGCCTTATACCGGGCATGCTCGGTAGCGGAAGATTGATGGGTGTTGCAGTCCAGGTCTATTGTTTTTTGTTGTAGTGTGGTTGTTTTGTAGGCTTTATGTTTCGGTTGCTGTTCCTCTTGGATGTTTGTGGTACACTGGTTCTATGGCAGGTGCTTCGTTCGTACACCTAGGTTGTGCTTCATCCTTCCTACTAGCGGGGATGGACTATAAGTATTGTGAAATATGTTCGCCATTTTTTCATTAGAATGGCAATAAGATACTCAAAAAATTCAGTAGCAGGATTATTTTAACGAAATTTTCAACAAAGTTTAACAACTTAAAGCTTTGTCTGTTCGTTGGAAATAGCCATCATAACCTTATTTTGACGCTTTTATTAAAAAATAGGTCGTCGTATTCTATTCTCCATCATTGGTTGCTCACCTTTAACCAAATTCTTTGAAATACAGCCACCATCCTGAAAACCAAACCAAAGTGACCAAACACCAACGAAGGGGTGGACTGAATTTCGGTACACCGGTGTCCATAATCGGTAGCTATTCGGACGATCTAACAGACTCCTGCTGGCAATATCTTGTCTTAAGTGTTTGCAAGTGTTTGCTCGAACATTTTGCAAAACCATTTTGCTCGAAACCATGCTGCTCACTTACACTGACACAAGCTACGACACTGCTAGACCAACGAAAGCTGATGCCCTCTTTGGAACTCACTTGTTAGTTTAAAATTGAAGTGCTCTTGTTGGCTGGCAATATATTCTACCAGTTCTTTCTACATAAGCTATTTAATCTACATAAAGACCAACTGTTATTTCATCGATGATCTCTTCAAGATATGTACCCAATTAGTTGTACATCTGTACCGAATCGTTTTCATATGCCTCCCGGCTACGGATTAGTATCTACGACGCGTCGCAGTCCAAAACGATTTATATCGTTCCAGCTAGGACATGCGTTGAACCGGATGACAATGGACGGGTGGTTTAGAGCTTGATTTGGAATTCTGTTCCATTACGCCGAGATGGACGAGTTACGGCTAGTGTTTTATAGCCTTTGGAGGTAACTATTGTGTGGTTTAAGGCCTCCCTTAAGTGCCATCAAAGGTGTCCGTTGATTGACAGTTGCGATGTAAACGCACTTCAATTTAATATTGATAGAAAAAAATGTGTGTTAAACAGAGTGATAGACTGCTATTAATTTTCCATTTAGAGAAAGGACGTTTATGAGTACAAGAGGGCCTCTGTTCATTTATATTATGCTTTCATTTTTGTATCAAAAATACAAGTGCCAACTCCAATTTTCATTTTTCTTTACAGAGTTCAAAAGCTTTCACTCCAAAGTGGTTGTGCTTTATTTTGGTTATATTTGCTTTTTACGTTTTGTTCACCTACAGCGATGAAATAATGAATTTGTTAATCAGTGTAAACCGGAAATTGGTCCTCAACACGTCTGCAGTGTGCTTGAATAAATTAGGGCATGTTGGTCATCAGACCACACCAGCGTTAATTGCATACGGTTGCAGTTTCATAGCGTCATTTATGTTTCACGGTTCACACGTTTTTGCTACGCTGCGAGTTGTACTTGGCAGAACATATTGCGTGCCGTTGGAAGTTTTTTTTTTATTAACCATGGCCGACATCATTACGGTTTGGTACGTTTGCAAACATTTTTAATGGGATGTTGTTTTCCTCTCTGTTTTCTCAATCGGAGGTTTATAATTAAAAAGAACGAAAAGGCTTACGGTGAGTTAAAAAAGCATTTTAGTATAGTAAAAGGGCTTTAAAAGCTTTTCGGTAATATTTTAAAATCTACATTTTCTTATTTCACAATTGTAAACAGAAGAATAATAACGCTAAGTGTTTTACAATATTTCGTGCCCTTTTCCACAATTCAAAGCAGACCAACGATTCAATGGACGTTAATTTTCTAAACCACAGCATCCAACACTGCTGCTACTGCACTCGCTTAGACCCACACGCCATCGTGCACGGCTTATCGGCGACAACTTCCCAACAATCAGATTATGCGAAACCGCCGAAAATGGATCCGTTTAGCTCGCGAATGTCACCACAAATCGGAGACATGCGTTACGTATCCTGACTGTGGGATAACCATTGTCTGCCAGCCACCGGTGGGTAAACCGGGCACTAGGTCTACTGCTAGCTGCAGCCTGCGGGTGAACAAACGGTCGTTCACGAATCGCCCACAGAATTCTTGGTCAGCCGACCATACATAAGCTTGACCACGAAGGATGGATGGTAAGCGTAAAATTATTATCGCTCACTTCGGGACAGCAAACACCACCACAGCGAATCGTGTTGTGCGTGTGTGTGTGTATTGCGGCGAAAGTGGTATTAATTCACTGTGGACGTGTGTAAACGTTATTGGTGCGTTTTGGTTTAGAAAACCGGCCCGTATCCACAAACAGATTCGGCAAAATGTATTCATCCAACGTCGGGAAATAATTGTGTACTGGCAATGGCCAAAAATGAGTTTCGCGCACGAGTAGATTAAGCGGTTTCACACGCGCGTTTCGGGGGGGAAACAATCATAAATCTGGCAGTGACTGTGGTATGCAATGCAGCTGGCAACACTTCTTGAACGGAGGGCATTAGGTAATTAAAATTTGTTTTGAAAATAATAAACTCGCGCACGGATGCTTTTGCCTAGGGTGTGGAACAACCTTATTGAAGAACGTTTGAAGCAAAAATGTGTATTAATGCTTACGCTATAGTGATGATCAATCTTATTATCCAACCCGTTGGCTTAATTTTGATTTTAAAGTAAAACAAAATGTTCCCGAATCTTCCACCGCATCGCATTCACTGACGGCATTGTTTTGGCCCCATGTCTTGTAAGTGACATTTCGAAACAAACGAATTACGACCGGCATAATTCGTTCCTGGGCTCGTGTTCGGTGCTGTAACAGCTTAATCGTAAAGCTACCCACAAAATCGTTGTTTCAAAGGCTGTAACGGTGGGTTTTCTGCCCTGCGGAAAGGCACACGTCCACCTACGCTGGGACACAACAAGCGAGAAATGCTCATAAAATGTTGATCAAAAGGTGGCCCAACCGAACCAGGGAGCCTTCAGCTTGGGTTTTTCGGTAACGGTGGCGTCAATCATAGCGGTGTTTTGTAGTATCCTCTGGCAAAACGATGGTAAGCGGTGTGAGGTTGCGGTGGAGAAATTTTCCAACAAACTTTTTCTAACCTTCCCGAAAGTACTTGTTTGAATTGTTTTGACGCCTAGCACGTGGCATTAAGTGCTCGTAATACATGACTTCATTGTTATACATGGGTGATTCTTAACCAAGATGATTTTTTTAAAGAAGATATTTAGTTGGATTAGTTAATTCATTTGCATGGAAGATGAGTATCTCGAGACATTTGTAAATATGAAAATTGCAGAATACTGCTGTAAACTTTAAATATCAATATCGGTAACAAATAAATTGAGGATAAATATATAAGTATAACAACGAACTTTTTTGTATGCTTTGGATTTTTTGGTTACGAAAAACAGTATTCTCACTAGGTATTAAAATATTTCACAATTTCCGAAGTGTTGTTATACTTTAAATAAAGATTTTGTTTGTAAAGACAATTAATATAGTAACGAATTTAATTGAAAACTTAATCAACTTTTGCCCAAGGATGCGTTATGATTTTTCAGCTTCACGTCTAGCTCGTCGTCTTTAACAAGCGTCTTTAAGATTTATTTAAGCTGGTATTTGGTGTTCAACCTAGTAATGATCGGTTTTTCGTAGGATTGATTTCTACTTTATTATTTAAAAAAAAAGGTCATACATAATATTGCTAAACGCTGCTTATGTCTTTGTTGCACATAATTTTTTACTTAACTCATTTACCACTCTTTTCTCATTTTGAGTCCTTAGTAAAGAGCATAGGTCGTGTGTTTGGTTTGGATCCTCGGCAAATTCATCAACATAGCGTCTTCGATCATGTTAGACCTTCTTTTCCTTCATGGTAACTGTCGCCATATTTGTCATTAACATTTTAAGCGTTGCAATCACTTCAAACTCTTCGACGAATGAATTCTTTATTGTTCGATACTTAGTTATGGACCTAAGAAAAGCTGACACTTTTCCCTTGTCTACAATAGTTAGATCTGGTTAACCAAATAATTTATTTCAGCGTTCAACTTTCTGCAATCTATTGTATCCAACTCAATACGTCCTTTTGCAAAAGGTTTTGATTCACATTCCGAAACACCACATTCATCGCAGTTGCAGTTGCAGTGCAACCAAAAACTTCTTATCCAAACATTTCCTGCACAATAATCGAAATAGACGGATAATAGAATTGCATATTGAGCCACACTTTTCAACACTACCTTCATATCCTGCTCATACTGCACACGAAAGTACTCCATCACTTCCAGCTACGGTGGGTGGGAATCTGTAACTGCTGAAAATTGATAAACTTTTCGGTGCGCTTTAGCTTTTGTGAACGTTTCAACCACCATTCATCGATATCATTGCATCGCTTGCCGATCTAAATCATCGTACGGAAACACATGCACTCACACACATCACTCAACACCGAACACGATACCGTTGTTTCCATTTGCGATTGAGCTTCGAACTGTTGCGCTTACAGCCGACCACTGACAGCCAGTGTATTCACAAATGCACTGCTGCACCTGTGGATGCAATGCGGCGAAACTTCATGGTTGCAGTTGCTGGTGCATTACAATTCTCAGGTCATTTGTAGCAAGGGCTTCGTTAGGCTGGGATACATGTGTCTTTTGTAGCACGTGGCGTATTTCTGTGGGTTTGAATGTTTTCGCTTTTCTTTGTACTTTGTTCGAACAGTTCGTCCGAATGGATATTGATTTACGTGGATGGGGAGTGCTTATGTTGCTCGTGTTGTGTGTAGTTCGCAAGAATTAGACGTACGCACAGTGCGAAATTTAAAATATTTGTTCGTGTTTCAAATAATTTCTGGTTGTGGGGCTTTTAAGCTCAAGTTGCATATAATTTCAATGCTCGGTTAAGCTATATATTTTATGATTTGAAGTAAATTTTTATTCTAAGTTCAATTTCTAAGAAACTCGTTACACATTCTACTGCCTGCGTTCTCATTGTGCTGCGGACTGGGTCAAAATTGAAGGTTATCCCCTACAGGAATCGATAAAGTTAACCTTTTGACGGTCACTTGTCGAACGAACGAGCAAAGGCATGTAGTAAAATCCTTACGCAAGTCACAGCCCCTTTTCCTTTTCCAGCCCCTTCCTTTGCATTGGCATTTTAATGCCCATTCATACGTCAAACGTGGTCCGCAAGATGAATATATGGAGCTTAAAAATATTTTTTCGCTCGTCTCCATAAAGCCTTTTTAAAGACACTTTTCACGCACACACAATACACAAGCTTTACGATGCAGAAGACATTTGCATAAGTAAACCTCTTAAACCATGGTTTAAATAATGTCACGGCACTCACTCCACCCAGGTCTCCCATCAGCAGTCGCCGCGTGTGCTGTTAAAGGATGGAGAGCGCAAACATTCATCTTACCGACAGACAATGTCGACACAGGTCGGTACAGTGCAGCGTTGCACATTAGGAATAAAACGGTCCGGGTTTCTTCCTGGTGTCCAGTGGTGGTTGCCGCTGGCTTTCATTTCCTTCCAATATCCTGACGGATGGGGGCTCTATTGAATTTCCACCAGCGACCACCATTCATGATTATGGTCCGAAACGGTGAACCGCCGCGTACGGTACGTGTAATAAATTTCTCTTCACTTGCTTAGATGGTGTACCGGTGGGGCACTTAGCTGCAGCTCAGCTCCGAGACTGCAATGGACTTTGGCTTGCGGTTTGGCCGAAGCTGTCGTCCTACGTCTGGAGCATTGAAAAGCTGCTGTTTTGTGTGTAGAATGAATGTCCTTACTCTACGGCGCAATGTGCCCTTGGAAGTCCTGCTCAATGTGTCTTTCTTAGGAGGACTGCTTTCTGCCCACTGAGCTGTGCCGTTTTCCAGGAAGAACTTCAGGTTGCTTTTGAGTATGTGCGCGTAACTATTTCCACATTGTGTCTTTCGGTGCTTTTCAATTTCCAGCAAAGATTGCAGCTTCTTTAGAAACAGATTCGACAGTTTCACATGAAGTTTTCTGTTTGAGAATGGCACAGCATGGTTAATGGACTTGAAAAATTTATATAAAGCTTTTTATGTATAATTTTGAATCAAAATATTTTTATTCACATTTCCTTGATAGATTCCTTATATAAGGAATGAGATATGTCAATCTTGTAGCATCAGGGAGAAGATCTTGTAGATGGTATTCAATATCGTAATACCCTTTGTAGTTACTTCACTTCCTAAATTCCAATCACAAGGCATCGGTTCGCTACCCCATATCCTAGCGATTGGCTAGCTTGAAACTAGCTGTTGTTTGACATCGCATCATTGAAGTCCTCTGCTTTTCAGGGTCCCTTACGGTGATACTTCAAATTTAGGGACTATTGCGAGCCCGCTAACATACAGTTCGTTATAGGAGTCCTTAGTAGTTATTGAATTTATTTGTTCGACGGACTTTACGACACCCCTAAAATCTAGCACTAAGTCAAGCAGGAACTATCAGGCTCCTTAGATCCGTCACTGGATTTGAGCCAAGAAGAATATCTAAATGTCGCCAAGTTTCAAAGTTATACATAAATAATCAGATGTCTACCACAACTACAAGAAGCAACTGGATATTTACTTAAATAAGCTGAAACAAAATCGGTTCCAAGATGCTTCTTTGGTAGTTTGGGTGCCTCACAAAACAAAAGCTTATTCGGTGCGTATTTTGAGCATTTGATAGAATTGCACTGATTGGATTAATATTCAGCAACTCTGCTGTTAGAATGGCATTACACTCTTCCAGTGGATAGCTATTAAAAGTTACTAGCAATGAGAGTCTTATTACACTCCGTCCTAAACAAGACATTCACCAAGTCAAGTACCCCCATCATTCATGGCTGCATTTGCAGTTCGTGTTCGATCGCAAATTGGAGCATTGTTTTATGCGCTTCGATCCGATCGGTGCAGTAAAGAAAATTACTGATTGTCTCTTTGTGATTGATTTGACATCTCGTTCGGCGATGAAACACCCGTACCCGTGTGTATCTAGCACACTAGCGACACACACACACACACACACACACACACACACACACGCAACACAAGCGCCCAGCATTTTTAGCACCGTCGTAAATTTTACAACCATAAACCCATTCGCAACCATCAGCTGCCAGCGGTTTATGCTGGCATGGATTAGGCGACAAGAGGGCACATTGCCGAAGCCGAACGGACAGCCAGTGACCACCAGCACCACGCAGACAGGCCTGGCAGTTCCGGAAGGCTAGAAAAGTAATTCATTAGACAATGGAACGATATCTTTTTCCGTCGTTGTTGCTGAAAGTGTATGCGTGCGTGCCTGTGTGAGGTTCTTGTCAAAATAGTACCAGTTCAGATAGAGATTGCATAGCATTAAACTAAGCTTATCTCAATCGGCTTTCGGCTTCCACTGTCGGCGGGTGAATGTGTGTCGTAAAGTCGATGAATTACGGGTTTGAAGATACTATCCAACCGAAACCGGTTATTGCGTCCGAAAGCTGTTTGTGGGTTATTTGTGAATAAATTGTGTATGAAAGGCAATGAATTTTACTGTCTTCTTATAGTTGGCAACAGCTTTTCCAATATTATTTATGCTTTTGTATCGAAAAGCCAGTTCCAGTATACCGCAAATAAACCAACGTTGTTGCATTATTTAAAAAAAAAATTCACTAAACATTCCATCAGCAAATGCAAAAGGCAAGCGGACCAAGCTAATCCGTAACCGTATGCATAGCACCGTACAATTGGACCTATAAAAGCTGACAGGATATTATGTTTCCTTTTCTGCAGCTCGTTTCTATTCAAATGAATTTAAATAGCTGTCAACGGAAAAGAGACCACCAACACTGGTGCACGGCGTTTGTTGGGGCATGAGAAATGTGGTTTCATTTTTCTTTGCTCCGTTTTTTTTTTACCCGTCCTCGATCCGCCGGATACCCGACCGATTGCATGATAAGCAGAAGGGTTCTGTCTCGAGCCGCGATAAGTCGAGCTACTTCAGTATCTTACGGCCTCAGCCCAGCTCGTATTTACATCGGTAAATCGTTAACAATGTGGTGCACGTTTGTGTTGGTTTTGTTTCTCAAGTACCGTGCCAATCATCTGATGGTGGTGGTGGTACTGCTGAAAGGAACCTCGTTGATTCCTACGCGAAGATAAACATCGCTCCGTACCCAATAAAGCGCTCCTCGCTGTGACTAATCGGGTGGCTTGATGGTAGTGAATGTAGACCGCAGTTGGGAGAAGTTACCCTTTAATTTGGTGCATAGCTGGAAACATAAATGTGCCATTTAAAATCACACAACCTGTTTGCCGGTTGAGGAGATTGGTTTGTAACGGAAATGGTTGCATGTGCAAATATACACATAAACCCTTCCGGTGAATGGTTTGCGATAGTGGTGGGCCCCACAGGTGGCATGGATAAGGTAACGAGCATTGGGAAATGGTGTCAAGTCACGCACGCCGTAAACGATGAAAAGGCGCTACGTCGACAAGGATATACAAACTATTGCTTACTTTTATTGAACCGGATTGTTGATGGCACGAAGCAGCATTGTTGGCTGTGCGAATTGTGTTGTATTTCTAGTTGTTTTTGACGTTTCGTTGATTAGACAAGCAATGAATGAGCCTACTTTTGATTTTATTAATTTATTTCTTTTATTTTTCTTGACAAGAAGCATAGTTTTGTGTCTTATCTGTGAGAAAATCTTGAGATAAAGCGGCTCGAATTCAAAAAGTTTCAGGAAGAGCGAGTATGAAAACCTCTAGTCAGAGCGTTCGGTTTTGCAACTGTTTATAGCAATATCTTTTCATTACGTTCATTGTACTGATTCTTACGTCAAGTATCATTCTCAATATGGCTAGCAGAGTGTCCTAATGGTTATCGTAATAAAGCTCCCCGTTTTGGGTACCAAGTGACAAATAAAATAATACGTCATAGGGCTAAAGATTGTTGCTTAAGACGACATGGGAAAAACCTTTGGTAAACTAAGCAAACTTGGTTCCCACGGTTATGCTTAAGTTCGCTCATTGAAGTTACTGTAGGGAACATCATCCCCCTGATGTGCTCCAGCCGAAACTACTGGCGCGTCATATCAGAGACCATCAGAGCTGTTCTTTCCCGCCTACAACAGCGACGTATTCGCATCGACAGAGGTACGTCTGAGACCTGTCCAGGGGCTCAGCAAGATGTCAGCCGAGAGAACCATATCATTAATGGTGATTCCGGCTTCATACTGTAGCGGTAGCTATGATCTTCCTGGAAGAGCATGTTATCGCGACAGGCTGTAGATCACCGTTGGAAACTGGAAGGGTCTCATTAGCTCTTCGGTGACCAATGGCGATCGTGAAGCTAAGACGCCCGACAACCCTCACCAAGTTGTCACAGCGCGACGACGTTTCGTTGATTAGACAAGCAATGAATGAGCCTACTTTTGATTTTATTAATTTATTTCTTTTATTTTTCTTGACAAGAAGCATAGTTTTGTGTCTTATCTGTGAGAAAATCTTGAGATAAAGCGGCTCGAATTCAAAAAGTTTCAGGAAGAGCGAGTATGAAAACCTCTAGTCAGAGCGTTCGGTTTTGCAACTGTTTATAGCAATATCTTTTCATTACGTTCATTGTACTGATTCTTACGTCAAGTATCATTCTCAATATGGCTAGCAGAGTGTCCTAATGGTTATCGTAATAAAGCTCCCCGTTTTGGGTACCAAGTGACAAATAAAATAATACGTCATAGGGCTAAAGATTGTTGCTTAAGACGACATGGGAAAAACCTTTGGTAAACTAAGCAAACTTGGTTCCCACGGTTATGATTAAGTTCGCTCATTGAAGTGACTGTAGGGAACATCATCCCCCTGATGTGCTCCAGCCGAAACTACTGGCGCGTCATAGCAGAGACCATCAGAGCTGTTCTTTCCCACCTACAACAGCGACGTATTCGCATCGATAGAGGTACGTCTGAGACCGGTCCAGGGGCTCAGCAAGCCGGGAGAACCATATCATTAATGGTGATCCCGGCTTCATACTGTACCGGTAGCTATGATATTCCTGGAAGAGCATGCTATCGCGACAGGCAGTAGATCACCGTTGGAAACTGGAAGAGTCTCATTAGCTCTTCGGTGACCAATGGCGATCGTGAAGCTAAGACGCCCGACAACCCTTACCAAGTTGTCACAGCACGACGTCGTGACGAGTTGCCCATGGCAAAAATTCGTCTAAACCATTCATTTCCAATGTTATACCCCCGTTGGTGATCTGGGAATGTTTGGCGTAAGGCTCGAGGAGGTTTTAGACGGTCGAATCCAGCAGTACCAAATCGGTGGTCCCGTGGGTTTCTATGAAGATCTCCTCCACGGGTACCAAAAAAAAAAAAGTTCGCTCATTGACAATAAGGACAAACGATGGTCATACGTGCACCTAAAGAATTTTATAGCATGAAATATAAAACCAAACACGCGCAGTAGTCATTAACCAATCAAAAGTGAAGTAAACAATTATATCGAATAGCAATAGGAATTTTCCATAGTTTGGACCAATCAGAATTAAAATAAACAAAAGGATTAGGAACAAGAATGGAAATTCCATTAAAAGTATTCCCACGATCAGTGCCCGAAAAAGGTTGTAAATTAAAAAAAACAACCGCCCAACAAGTCAGTCTCGTTCGGACAGCAAGTGTTGCTGGGCGATCGTTACTCAACAGCTACTAAAGACATTTGGTGCATGTCTTCATATATGCATGGCTGTTCTTATACTGATTCATTACTAAAAAATGCATTTAAATTCTCATCACTGCTGTTAAAAATACGTTGTAATTAAGAGCTGATTTACATTTTTGAATATACACGAAGCACACACGACTTCACTCGTCTTGGATGTTTATATCGAAGATCTTCCGAGTGAAATCGATCGTCCAGAGATTACTCGAACTAGATGAATCGGAGTCTTCGACGCCTCTTATCTTACGTAGATAGACTATTAATGTTCAGCATTAAGAGTAGTTGAAAAGGTGCAATTCTTAAGGGATAATGCTTACTCATGACGATGAGACATTGTGCGTAAAGCCTCTTGTATAGGCAGTCTCCAAAAAAAAAAAAAACAAATATTGTTAAGAAGGATATTTTTCAAGCTTGACATCTCGACGACGTGTGTTCTCTCAGATACAAGAATACTTATTTTTTAATCCAAATATATCTATCTGTTGTACTATGCCTTCGTTTATTTCTAAGTTCTACGTCAACAGAGCCTACTGTTAGAGCCTACAAAGGCTCTGTTTTTAAGCCAGTAGCCAAAATAATAGGTGGAGTTCAAGAAATCTTTGCATTTGTAACAAAAGCATTTAGCTGAAAATTTCCAGACTAAAATATTTTATTTTATTCATTTAGAACGGCCAGAAATATTCATTTTGCACAAGGGAATTTTAAATGTTTCTTATTTTTTGTCAATTATAATTGGTTTATGTACTTCATTTTATATTCATAGTTGCTTCATACTTGAACCTCACTGTACGCAAGTTCCTCACTATGATCCGATAAGCGCCCTACAGTCCCCATTAACACATTTGTTCACACGAAAACCCACTTCCGGTGTTTCATTTTTCAACCCCTCCTCAACAACAACAACAACCATAGGGAAAAGTGCAACCGGAAACCGATGCCACCACACACTAATGCGAAAAGATTGACGTGACAGCGGCCGCGCGTGTGTGTGATATGATGGTGGGAAAAATGTAAATTTAATTATTGCTGTAAATGATTCAATCATTTATGTTTGCCCCGCTTTACCAGCTCACGCGAGTCTACATCACTCACTTGTACCACACTGTGGAGGGCGCTCAAAAGGACGCTGCTGACGCTACAAACGTTGCGTGCCGAGTGGACGTAGACGGCGTTGGAATTGCAACGGTTCGTTCGCAGGCGAGTGAGTTTGCCATCGATAATGCAACCCCTGCCGTTGTGGTGCATGCAATTCCTGTTGATGGATCGCTTCCCATCATGGTGGATCCGGTTCGGTGGGTAGCACGAGCAAAAGTGGAGACCGATCAACGGCGATACATCATTCACCGAAAGCGATCGTCCGCACCAATCGAATCGAAAGGCCAAAATGAAGGCAACAGCAGCAGCAACAATTTCGCTCCGTACGATTGGAATGGCAGCCGTCGATTTTGCCGTCTCATTAAATCGTGCTCTTGGACGAGGGAAAAAAGTTTGTATTTTCCCCATCCGCAGAATGGTCCAGAGGTGGATGGACATTTTCACCGTTTTCTTTTTCGTTAAAGTTCGACGAAGATGGCCGCTCGGTGTGGGGGCAAAACTAACGACGAAAAAGAGCGATTGAACGTAATGATAAATTGATTCGTAATTAATTTTCTCAGCTTCTCGAGCGTTTCATACGAACAAACACACACAATCCTGCACAGAAGGATGTGCTGCATGGCTTCGCGGCAAAATGTGATGCCCAGGACGGTTCTTACGGAGACGGTAAGATAGACTCCTTCCTTCGCAGAAGGACACAGACGACGGACTAAAAAAGCTCTGCAGTTCTTCACAGCACGTCGGTTGACGGGGCGCGATCGATGTCGATTGAACGTTGCTTAATGTTTCGGAACAGTTTGAAATGAGTTGAAAAATATTAATCGACACCAGACAGCGGACGAAATGGTACTGAAGGTAGGGTAAATTAATGTTGTTTATGTAATGTTTTTCGTTGGGCACTAACTCGTTTGCTTCTAGAACTCGGTGCTCTGTCTATGGAAATACACTAAATGTGTTTAAAATAATAAAAAATAATGTTTTCTTACTTTGTTCAATGGTTGCAAATCTTAACTCTCGTTTATCTTTAAAAGAAAGCACAACTTTATTGGTTTTTCTTATGCTTATTTTTGTTTGCGAAAGATAAATTGGCCCCCTATTCTCTATTTTCCCCATTTTATTGATATTAACCCGAAAGGTATTCAACCCATTGGCGAGAAAGCAAAGCCAACCTTTTCCCCAGCAGAGCATAAATATTTGCTTTGTTGTTGGGTCTGAGCATGTTCGATGGGTGTGAAAAAGAGTTCAAAACTCGCTGGAAATTGGTATCTTTTGAGGGAGAAACATTGGCGAAGCAATTGGGTTTGGACGACGTAGTTTCTCAGCTCGTTTCTTAAAGCTGCTACACATTTTCATCGATCCGATAATTTTGTTTGCGTATTGCAAGAATCGAACGAATGGAAAATAATCAAAACTGTAATGAATTCATAACAACCAAATAAGCTAATTTCAAAAGAGATTTATTTTTTGCTCAGCACCTCAGAACACACACCCCAAACGTACGGTTAACAGTAACCATGCTTCGACACAGCGCGCGACGCGATTGAACAGTAGTGAAGTGTTAAAAAATACTGCCGTACAATTTCACCACACCATCAGCGTAATGAAACAGCTAGATATTCCCCACCACGCTAATTGGATGCTTTAGCCAATCACGTCTGCAATGGCAAATTGATTGGCATGGTAACGTTCGTGGTGTGGACGCGCTCGAGAGACCATTTTGGCGGGAACGCAGCACGCATGTAAATAAAACCCCCGCACGAACGCGATTATCTCAATCGAAATTGGAAGCGAAATGGCTGGGGAGCGTTTTAAATTTACGAGTATGTTTCGGTAAACAAACGAACGGAGCCACAAAATGTGAAGTTAACATGGGTTTCAACAAGCGGGCAAGAGCGTACGGCGGGCTAATCTTCGATCGATCGGGTAATTGACCTTTGTGGCCAGATTGTGGTTCGATGGCCGATTGCATCGCTCCCCCGGCGCAAGTATCTCATTAGAATTTATTGATCAGATTTTTCCGAGTGGTCGGTGAAGGTCGCGACGGTGCGGTGTTGATGTGCCACGTCACCAACCATCTTCGCTTGGCTTACGCACATTGCTCCGTGCGCGTTTCAAGATGGAAACGAGAAGTTACATTGCATCCGCACTAATTCGATTAACTGACACGATTGTGCGGTGCAGTGGTCCGCATAATTGATGCCGATGGTTTCGTCATCGCACATTGTACCCTTAATTATCGTTAATTGTGTTTCTGGACGGTGCGGTTTGCGGGCTGCTTGCGAATAATAATCGTCCTTTCTAATAAGATTATGCAGCAAAATCATATTTGCAGTGGATGATGCGATCTTGGTGGAGGATGTTGGTGATATAGCTGTTTTAAAAATGGTGGATTTATGAGACCTACAGATAGTCTAAGCCCTATTTTCCGTCGAAACACAGTTTTTGGCTGAAAGGTTTCGAACTGATATGCGGCCAGAACTAAAGCATTAAATTTTATTTAAACAAAAATCAAAAATTTTATTCGAGTAGATGCTATATTCTGTCGTTGGTTAGATATTGGATTAGATACTCCACCGGGCCGCCCCAGATAAGTCTCTTCTTGCAAATAATAAAGAATTATTGCTCTTTTATAAGCATCAGCAACGCTAAGCTTAGTCAAATTTTAGCTGCATACCGGTTAGGGCTACAACTTTCAGTCAGGAGACACCCTAACAATGCTTCTTTCTTCAGTAAAATGAGCATTTCGTTCGCTTAACTTCCACTTAAAGGACAAACAATTCAATCATTTTACCATCAAATGGTCTTTAGCTGCTTTGTTTACCTTACCCAAGCGTAGGCATCTCCAGTTTACGAAACCAGACTTACTCCTGCTTTTAAATACCGAAACTCCGAACAGCCTCCTTTACCTCAACCAGCCCGTTGTTAACAAAGATTGATGAGTTTTCATCAAGTGTGCTAACTAACCTTTTTAAACAAGAATGTTAAACTTAACCCTCCCCCGAACCGGACACCGGTCGCAACTCGCCTGGCAGCCATGGTAAAGCCGCTTCCAACCGGCACACGAGGGCTGGCTTATTGTTTAGTGAAACAATTTTCTCCAGCCTCCAGCCCGGCTATGTCAAGGACAACCGAAAGCGTGATAGAAATTGTCAGCGAAAGGTATTGCAGTGGTCGGGGTTTCGTGGTTGGGGAGCCAGGTAAGTTGGAAGTTGGTTGTGCTTTTTTTTGCAGTTTGTTTTGTTTTTGTGCTTTATGCTAGTCTCATCGCACCACTAACTGACTGGAACATGATTGATTAGATCTAAATTTGAACTTTTGCGTGGTCGGCCTCTGAACACCTGGCCTGACCTTCTGCCCCCGGTTTCAGTTGAACAGTCTGTGGAAACCGGGCCTGCTCATCGAGCGACCAGAGGGCGTATTGTTTTGAAACCGGCAAGATTGGTATTGGTGAATCGTTTTAGGTCCTTTTTCGTTCCCATGGGCTGTTCTCTTTTTTCTGGGAAGGCTCTACGTCCGGAGCTTATTAGGCACGGCTTGAAACTGTCGGTGTTTATGTGTATGGGTGGGGTGGAGATAAACAACGATTGATCACTGTCAGGGAGATTGAATTTGAAGGCAAGTTTTAAGCCATTGTACGTGCACGGAACCGGTAGTGGTCCACACTATTAGGAGGGTTTCCTCAAACTTGGGTCTGTGGTGATATATTTGATCGTATCGGGATATCCGTCAATATTGACCAAATAGTCTGTCGTTTACTTTTAATCAGAATATTTTCGAGACTACAAAAGAGTCTATTTCAATCATGTTGAGCTTGAGAATGGTTTGAGGATAGTAGCTAGCAAATTCAGTCCGAGAAAGAATTGGAGGTTAACATATAAAGGTATTGGATTGAGTGTTCAATGGTGTAGTATCCTCCTAATGTTTATAAAATGAATCAATAATTAAAGTAATTTAATGCATCGACAATTCACATGTTACTCGTGCTCGTTCGTTTGATGTGCTAATATCCTGCCAATGATTGTCATTGAACGGTTCAATTATCAAAAGCTTCAGCCGCTCGACATACGCAACGGTGTGATACCATTTGCCAATTGCCAAAGTCAAGCGGAAAATAAGGTTAATAATCACCTTGCTACGTCACAACGCACGTGCGCACGATAATTCCCTACCTTTTATGCTTTCAATGAACCGATAAATAACTTTTACCATTTTTCCATCCACAAATACTACCAACCTGCGACAGCAGATGGTTGGTCTTTAAAAAACAGGGGACACCAAAGTTAAAAACAAAATATTAAGTATGGTGTAGCATGTAAACAGAGCATGACACCACCAAAAGCGAATGAAGTTGGGGAACTGAGAATAAATTAAAACAAAAAGCACCAAACTTCATGATACGACCACAGATATGGCAGATGATAAGGGGTGCTGAAACTTGTGTTGTGGTTGTGTAAGTTCGCTTCTCTTTTTGCGACCTTCCTTGTGTGTGTGTTTGTAGTGGTCAGACCGATACTAGAAAGTAACATTAAAGGATACAAAACGCTCCAGTTACAGACTAGAACAACATATTGGTAGGTACAGGTACGGTTGTGGCATAATATTGACACCTACCGCATACTGCATAGAAGCATGATTGTGCTTTGCTGCGTACTCACCAGTCAGTTTACTCAAGCATACATTCGGTGTGGATGGTAAAAAGGAGTACAACGCAAGGCTGTCTTTCGAGGGGATAGACAGGTTATTTCGGGTTTGCCCGCAAGGTAGAACTGCTACTGCAGTTGATAAATCGATGTCGAAACAGAGAGGAAAAGCATCGGGCTGCAGCAGCATGAACGTAACATGTTTTGACACTTCCGGGACTCGAGAAGCAAACCATGATTTAAGGCTCGTCGATCGTTAGAAAGAAAGAATGCCAGGTAAGGTCGTTGGTATATCATGAGAGAAGGAACAGATTGGAAGTGACGTAGGTTAAGAAGGGGCAATCCCCAGAGGGAAGGATAGCAATGAAAGGGCTTCGGAAATCGGAAATCGAACCCATTTTCGTTTGTTGACTTCAGGCAGTAGACGACATTGAACACTTTGGTGAAATGAATGATTTTTTTTTGGTTTTGGGAAATTTGACCTCTTTTTATATTATGAAGATTTATTTATTTAGGCTTTAATATAATAAGGATATTGTACCGCAAAAAGTGAATGATTAAATGGCGATTTTTGCTTACTTTATTATTAACGCATTGAAAAATTTTTTATGGTTGTTTTTTTATATTTTATTTTTAAAACAGAATAAGTTAAAGCTAACAGAACTTCAAAAGAAAATGTAATTCTTGCTTTCACGCATTACAATGTACAATTCCAAAACAAACCTGAGGCCGAGAAGCATAATGCTTAACGATTAAATGTTTACCTTTTGTTACGATCACAAATGTTGTACTATCCAAACAATAGAAATGAAAACTACTCTTCTTTATGACCGTAGCACGAGAATCTTTCTCTCGATTCGTAAAGAGAAGCGAGAAAGACAAGCTTTTGTTCGCCAAATCGTACCACGCTGTACACCGTACAATGGAGGCGCCTGGTAGCGCTCTAGAACAGTTTAACATTTTGGCATTATTTGGCAAAAAGCTGCTTAATTGAAAAATAAACCATTGCACTATGGGCGGGTGTAATGAATGTGAACAGGGAAACGAGATACCATTTTGATCAAATGGAAGAGTAAACGATCTCAATTTACCTCTGGATTAACCAGAAACGAGCAAGCTAGAGAAAAGAAAATGGACGGACGAAATCTTAGTGTAAATATGCCTTCTGCCTCAGCTGAAAACATTATGAACCACCTCGCATAGTAGTCAGAATTTTGGAGCAATGAATTGCCTTTAGCTGCATCCGATTTACTGTCCGAGCTGCCCTTCCGGAATCTTAAATGCAGTGTAATGTCTATTCATTGTGCGAGAAGCGCAGGAAAAACAAAAAACACCAAAATGATATGGGAGAAGCATATTTTTCCATTCCATTCTATCCAGCTCCAGCGCTAGGAGCAGTGCATGGTACCGTTTTATGATAATCGTAATGCCTGTGGCTTTTAGTTTCATCCCCTATCCCGGCTCGGCTGCTACAAAGCCCTAGGTTGGGATTTTATCAAAATAAATTCACTCCCATATTTATACCGTCCAGATCAAGCCGCTGGTATTGCTGGTTTTCCACCCACCCTGATTTCCCTTTTTTCCATCCCTCGATCGCACATGCTGCCGAGCGTTGTGACAAATGCTTTAAAGCAGATTGGATTATGGTCACATCGGCGTTCACCAACGCACCATCAAGCATGGGGATCAACTATTCGGCAAAGGGGGACGACTGACGCCGTGGGGCAGCCAGATAGACACACGCTCTATCAGCAAGATTATGATTTTCCATCCAAACCGTTCGGGTGTGGTAACTGAAAACCCGTAAAGTGAAAAAAAGCGAAGCAGTGGTATGAAAAATGAAATTTAAATAGCATGCACATTGGAAATGTGTGGAAAAAGCTCCGAGCTTGGAGCGGTAGAAAGCTCTCTATCTCCGTGAGGCGGTGCGGCCGTTGTGGATGATTATCATTATTGAAATATTCATAAAGCACTGGGATGGGTGACGAAGTAAGCGAAGCATCGCAAATCGTTCCGTAACACAAATAGTTTCACAGTGGTTTAAATTTTTGAACTCCTTAAATTAATGCGAAGTGAAAAAAGTTCATCAAACTGGATCCGCCGACCGGGTAGGATAGCCAGTTTGATTAAGGAAACTATCATCATAATCATCGTTACCGTTGATTTTGTTTCCCTACCGAGCATGGTACTGACTTTGAAACACAAAGCACCTTTTGCGAAGCAGTTTTAAAGTCAGCGGCGCACTGGAAAAATCAAGACGGTACATTTTGTAAAACTCAAGGCTGAAGTTAATTTTCTACCCTAGCAAGTTTGGTGCCCGTTTCGTGCTTCACTTCTTCTCGGGAAAACCGTTTATCCTGATAAGGAATGTAGAGGAGAGCCTAATGCTACACGCATTAGGTTGTGGAAGTTTTTCTCATGTTCAACTTTTTCTTTGAGAACCGTCATCCGTTGCCATCCCGACAGCAGCATATTTAGTTGTCAAGATACCGTACGCATTTCCCGCACCGCGTTGAAGGACCGGGCGCCTCCACCGAGAAGTTTGGCACGAGCACATTAGATCGTAATACCGGAGACACTGTGTTTGGATCGGTATGTGATTTTATTTTCCATCGCACTTGTTTCGAGTTTTAACTTCCGGAATGTATGATTGCAATTCTGCAACAGTGTGGTGCAACTCATCGTGGTGGTGGGTGAAAAGCATGTTTGAGAAACTTTTAACGCCAGCATCAGGAAAAAAATGCTCACGCTTCTCTTTCTCTCTTGTGTGTAAAGTTTTCGCTTTTGCGGAAGAGGTTAGTGGCGTAATGTTTTTTTTTTTCTTTTTTGTTGTCTCATTTTTGCTTACTTCACTCTGCTCGCGTGCTTTTAAAGCGGCCGAACTGTGCGGACGAACTTGTTACAAAGTTCGAAGCTCGGCTCAGCTCAGGCAGATAGTGAAGTGATCGTGCAAAGTTGGTTAGCAAATGCAGGCCAAAGCTTCCCAACGCGCCAGCAATGGGGTTGTGGACGAACTGTTTGTTTGCACATTTCTTGAGCGGCGAGTTTATTTGCTTTTCAATTGCGCTGTCCATTTGTGCTCGGATGGCCGGTGGAAGTATGTCAACCGGGCCGGACAGCGGTTGAAAATGTCCAGCTAGGACGAGTTTCCCAGGCAGCGTTCGGAGCGTTGGAGAGTTCTTTATCGTTTCTTGGACGGTAATTTTTGTTTTGTCAATAGTTTGCACTGCAATGTAAACTTCTTAGGAGTTTAATTTATCAACGCAACGGAACGGAGATTGCTGAAGGGATTTGTATTTTTTATGGGAGCCAAGGGGCAAAGGGATTGCTGAAAACTGGTATTGACATTAAATCTTTGAAACAGTGATTTGAGATTGGTTGATATTTTGTTTTCGAAACATGAAACTTGAAATTCAAGCGAATATTTGCGAAAGCTATGTTTGTGGCGGTTTATTATTTCATTTCTTACACAATGTGTAAGTAAGAACGAAATGATTGTATGAAACATTTGTATAGCTCCCAACGTTCAGCCATTTCAGCCATTCAGGCAGCGAGTTAGAAACGAACCAGACCAAAATATTAAGCAGATTAGTTATATGGTTTTCTCGTTTTGTTCCGTCGTATCTCGGAAGATAGTAGAATACGGGACGGTGTAACTAAATGGGCATATGAAGGAATGAGAGAGAAAGAGAGAGATGAGAAAGCAGTATAGCGAGAAGGAGAGAGAGAGAGGGCAAAACGCTGTATCATCTGCCCATCCTTTAAGACTTTGTAGGTACAGGAAGAAGGATGTGTGTGTGAGAGGATAGGCTAATTTGTTTGTATGTGTTAGTGAGAACGAGATACGAATCATACAGATAAGGCGTGAGTCGAAGATCAAAGAGCAAAGTGATCGGACGTGTGGTTTTCGAAGCAAGCGGCTTAAGTAGATGTTTAGTGAGACCGTGGTTAAATAAAGAGACAAACTGTAAATCTGGCCCATCCATTACTCTTACTGAGTTGAATATCCACGTTTAAAATGAAGAATATATAGTACTGCTAAACAAATCACCTCGCGATTTATAACAATGGCAATATTGTAAGGCAATTATTGCAAATTTATAACAATTTTAAAATTGAGTTGAGACATAAACTGTCCATAAATAGAAAAGAAGGATTAGAACCTTACTCATAAAATTACTCATAAACTCTTGACTGAGCCTACCTGAACTAACTAACAGAATTCACTATCTGACTGTACTGCTACTCATTACAATTTGTTCAATTTGAAATAGCTCCAAACTAACAGGTATTTGATTTTTTTTATCCAAAGTGGTATTAGAGATGGTTTTTTCATAACTTAAGCAGTGACGATAAATAACTATTCTTCTTCGTCTTTTCCACGCTTCAACCTCAAGATGACTTGGTCTGCAATTCGTGAATACCTTTCATTTTGTGTAAATCAGACCAATTAAGCTATATTTTTCATCTTAAATCCTTTAAGTTGGTTCTGTAGAATATACGATAGCGGCGCACTCGAATCCCGTCCAGCTACGGGTAAAACCATGTTATAGAAAGCTACAAATAGCAGGCCAAGATCTTCTGAGGTCATGAGAATAGCACCGGACGACCCAGCCTGTAAAGTCCTTTAAGGCCGTCCACACGGACAGAGGAGGCGTGGTAGGCCCAAACTGAGATGGAGTGATGGCGTTGATGCGTCCACCAGAACGGCCGGGATAATGGATTGGCAGACGACGGCGCTAATCCGTGAGCGGTATCGAGGATTGTTGCAGCAGGCCAAGACCACGAACCGGTTGTAGCGCCTCGTAAGTAAGTAAGTAAGTAAGATCTTTTGAGGTTGTAGGGCCAGAGAAGAAGAAGAATCCCTCTAGTCACGCTCCAGATATGTACTTAAGAATGTTTTGTTTGTTGCCGAGTTCATTTGCTTAACAAATTGTCAGACGCGCGATATTTCAAGTCGATATACGTCGTCTACTTTAACATTGAATTTTTTTTAAAGTACTAGTTATAGGTTCGTAAAACGCTCAAATTGATAGTATTAGTGTGCCGAGTAGGTATAGAGCCGATTGTTCTCTGTAGTACAATCGAACTGTGATTTAAAGCGCACATGATAATCGCAAAAGCGAAACTCGGCACACTGTAAACTCTGTAGACTTAAAACTATAAAGTTATGAATTGTAGAAAATGAGTCTTTTTAAGAATTCCCTTAGACGCCTTCATGGCGTGAAAACGTCTGTCAGAACAGGTATGGTATAACATTAAAAATCAACCTAAACGAATTTACAAAACGATTAAATCATTAGAAAAACTTGCTGGATTTATGGATTTAAACAAAAAGAATAAAAGGATTGTAAAATTTTCACAAATAAATGGGTTTATCCCTTGAGTCAAGTGCAGTGTAATGCATACGAGCGAACAATCAGCCTACAATCGTCAGCAAAGTTTCATCCATCACGAACTTCTGGTACAACTGTAGTGCAACAACATTTACCTTGTCAGCCAAGCATAATATAACAGCGTAAGGTGAAGGATGATACAGTTTGTGGCAGTTGGAATTGACATTTGACTGGCAGCACGTCACGGCCAGGGATTTGCTGCTATCATGACATGCACGCACACAGGTCTCTCGATCCATCTGTTTCTCGTTGTTTTTTCCTGCTTCGTTCGAGTTCATATGAGCGTATCCTACTACAGGCGAGCGATTGTTTTCACTTTGAGTGAGCAACGAGAAGTGCATTTAGAAATTAGAAAGGCAAGCTATCCAATTTGGGATTTTTCTGAAATTTCGCTCAAGGGTTGTTCTTTAGGCAAAAGTCGTTAATTGACATACACCCGATTACGTTCTTCAGAAATGTGTGTACATGCCGAGGCAAAGGTGGCAACATGAACATGCTGCCTAACGGTTTCAGATAAGGTTGCTAAAGCATTTTTAACACAATTAAAAAACATCAACCATTTCTTGGAACGAACCTTCATCAACCATAAACGAATTTCAGCAACCAAAACAAACTCCTAACAGAACCTGCCTCGATGGGCAGGTTAATTTAAAACGTGCTTGCCTTAGTTCCACGATCCAGTGTCCATTTGCTTGCAACCCGCAGGGAAGTAAAATAATTGATTAAGCCGTACCCCAAAACGACTCCGGACTCGATGTACAAAAATTATGATTTTATTTTTTAACAGTCGCCAACAGGAACCGGCTACCGACAAAAGCTCCCAACACTGGCTCTATCCGGTGTCGATGACTGGCGCAAAACTGTTACCCGGAAGCGGTGTACCGGTAGTTGGGGTTCCAGTGATGGATACGATAAACGCTCGAAAGCAATATTATGCTTTGCTCAGGGGGTTGCGTTTGTCCGACCGACCCCGGGACCCAGTTTCGAAGTTTATGATGCTCCAAGTCACAGGACCCAGAGCATCGTTTGTGTTTCGCTTTCACCCCACTACGAAAGGGAAAGGGACTTAAATGTGTGTATGTTTTTACAGCGTGAGAAGCGAACGTCCAATACGAAAAAAAAAACCCAAGACCGGAAACTCAAATTCACCGGAATTGTTGAGTCACGCGGAGCTTCCCCCAGTGCTGTTGCTTATCGTTATCGGCGGGTGAAGCGGAGACGTTCGGTGGCTGGAGCAATTATGTGCGGGGTGTGGTGTATGGCGCGTGTATGTTTGTATAGAGATGGGTTTGTTCTTGGGAAAATTAATGGCCCGCGGGGAGAATCACAAGACACACACACGGTCGACCATGTACAACATACAAACGGTGCCTCACACAAGCCTAAGGATTTTCTGTCCGTTCACGCAGGCCACAGCATTTAGTGTGGATCCGGCGGACGGAAGTGGAGCTCGAAGTTGAAATGAAAAATGTTTTACAGTAGCAATGTAACCGCAGGGCTTTTTACAACAATAATACAACCAAAAAGAAAAGGAAACGAAAGAAACGGAAACATGCTTCGGTGTGTGTGTGTGTGTGTGTGTGTGTGCTGTGCTTTCCTTTCCTTTTTTTTATTTGCGTTACGATTTGGACGAACATTGTCGGAATGTACATTTGTTTAATTTTGCGGATCATTCGGTGCCGTTTTGAGTGGTTTTCTTGTTGTAGC
The DNA here is from genome assembly GCA_002091835.1 of Anopheles maculatus. NCBI lineage: Eukaryota > Metazoa > Arthropoda > Insecta > Diptera > Culicidae > Anopheles > Anopheles maculatus. The sequence goes on from KZ062721.1 coordinate 51,128, forward strand.
CGGGCTTGGGGAAACGTGAAATGGCCGGAGGAGATATACCGTAACAATATGCATTACCACCTGAGCTACCTGTGGAATTTAAGCTGGTAATATTGCTAGAATGATTGTAGGGTCTTGTTAAATTAAATGTAGATCCGGTGTTTTTTTTATAATTAAAGATGTTTTGTATCCTAAGCTACTTTAAGGTAGACGTTGGTGGCCTGCTTTACGTAGTGCTTTGATATTAAAGCGATGTTATTTAGAAATTTAAGTCGTTTGATAAACTAGTGATTTTAGTTTTCCGGTTTAGTTCCGGTTTCTAGGAATCTGTCCTGAGTAGTGTTGGGCAAAATGAAGCAAACACTGGAGTCGGATCGATCTGACTCCAGGAGTTGCCGGATCAATGCAGTGTGTTGTTCGATCGGATGTATGCAGTGTGTTGTTCGATCGGAGTACTCCGGAGCTCCGGAGTCGATTCCGGAATTTTATCGGATTCGTTGTCGGTTTTAAACATGTGGATTCGTCAATCCACTCCGGAGTTCCCATCACTAGTCCTGAGCAAGATTGAGGTTATGTTTCCAATGACTAGGTATAAATATTCTCGCACTTCCCCGGCCAAAAGCCAAAAACATCTGTGAAGATTAAAAGAATGTCCTACAAAAACACGATGACCAGAAGCGCCATGCCATTTGTCAACTCTGGAATCCAACGATAACTGATAGAAGATGTTAAATTTTTGACGAATAATTTGTGGCCTACCAGCAGCCGTTTTAACCTGTTGACGTGTGCTGCATGGTTTATTTTCATCCCATTTATTCGATCAAGATTCAGTTTATACACTATAATAATTCTTAAATTCCAAAAAATATTATTTTTTTGAGGGTCTTATTTGAAACAAAACGAGTTCAATTTAATCTTCTACTTCTATGGATCTTCTACTTCCGACAACCGTTTCGCCCGGTTGCAGGGTTGGCCTTCCCTTCTTTCGTAACAACAAATCATAGGTGTGCAATCCCTTGCATCGGGAATTCGGGAGCTAATTCTTGATTGAGTGTTTAATAAAGCTTATTGGAGCCCATGGTACAGGTAAGAATGAAGAATACCTTAGATTTCTTGAGTGTATGCTTCGGGTTTTTAACTTGGTGCGAAATGTTCTATAAGACCTTTAAGCACGATCTCAAGCCCAAGTCCTCTTTATCAAGGCTCCCAGACGCATGATTGATATCTGAATATTACGTTTTAAAAACTTAGTCGGATTTTTTAAAGAAATGAAGTATTTAGCTTCATATATAGTACATAATTCTTCATAAAAAGATAGTATAGCTGTGATTTAATGTGTTCTTATACTATTTTCGTGTAATTTCGTTTAAAATCTTTTAATCCGAAAATGAAAACTGAAAAAATATATATAAGTAAATATGAAAAAAACTATGAATGAAAACCTACAAAAAACTGAAAAAATAATTGGCTAGTATAAAAAACTCTTTCAACAAAGTGCATTCAATACGTTGCGGCTTCTGTTCACTCGAACGTATTTAATGGTACTTAACTGTTATTGCTTGTATTCCTGCTTTCTCTGAAAAATGTTCGCATAAAATCGTGACAACAGCCCATCCTTCTGCTTCTTTAGCCCAAAACAAGCAGTCTCATCAATCACGGATCACTCCCCCCAAAAAACCGACAGGATGTATCCAATTAGCTATTGCCGGTTCGTTGCAAAACAGGAAAACCCTCGACTATTCATTCAATGCTAAACCCTTCAGAAAAGGATGCCATCTTAATCCCTTCGTGCGCGATTATCGCTCGCGTAATTTTCCAACAAATTCTCTTTGAACGCAATTTCCGCCCCATTGGAATACTCGCGCGAAAAAGGGAGGAAGTGTTTTTCACCGTGGGAACGATCCTGTTTGGTTAATTATTTCAAAGCAACGGTTCGAAAGAGTGATGTACAGATATCACACGACGTACAATCCGTGCTCCCCGGGGTAAAGATTCTTTGCACCTACCTCGTCATCGTAGTTGTCCGCTTCCGTCATTGCGCTGGGGCAGGTTCCGATGCGTTTCGATGCGACAGGAAACGATGCTACGAGCTGCTGCTTCTTCTTCTGCCGGTAATAATGTCACCAAACACTGGTGAATACCAACGCCCGTTCGACGGATATCCCTGGAGCAACCGAGCTCCGAGCGCTTCCCACGAATCGCCTGGGCTGGGAGATTAGGGATGCTTTTAATTTATGGCAATTCGGAATCGAGCTTCACGGCTGGAAGCGCGCCAAAAGCGTGAACCCGGCCCTCGCCTGGAACGCTTCCGGGGTGCGTCACGGACAGCGGCACAAGCACAACTTGCTCACTTGCTTACTTGCGGCACTCGAAACACTCGAAAACCACATACACCAACACACGAAAACATCAAGACGCGCACTAGTACACTGGCACACAGACACACACACTCTCACAGCAGTGGCAACTTTTCCGCACACACACACAACCACCAAAAGCTCAAGCTTATCGTCACCGGGATGGACCAGGCAGCGGTTTCAATTATAATTATCCATCAGGGTGTGACGACGATTTTTGCACTGCTTTTCTATAAATATGTACTCATTTACGTTGGAACCGCTCACTCACAAACGGTCGGGAGTCGTGGTGTGGAAACCGTACAACACCGCTCGCAAGCACCAAAGGTACCAGTGGAACCACTTTTCATCACTTTATTTTTCCGCGCGATTTACGCTCAACTTTTCACCGCTTTTCCTTACGGCGATGGTGCTGGCGGTGGTGGTGATTTTTCGCATTTTTTCGGTGATGTCTTTATCATTGGAAGTTGCTCAACCACAGCCACTGGTTGGCGGGCTTCGGTTCGGTGCTGTTCGCCGAAGGAAGCAAGCAAGAAACGAAACTTGTTTATTTCGTGCGGTTTATTTTGTTTTCCTTTCAGTGGGGTGGGTGAGCTTTTGTGCATAAAACTGTGACTTGGTGTAAGTTAATCACAGGGCGTCACAGGAGAAATTTGTCACATTAACAATATATTTAAAAAAAGTTCACTAAAGGAAAGGAACAAAGGATGGGCTGTTGTCACGATTTTATGCGAACATTTTTCAGAGAAAGCACACAAAACAATGCAACAAAAGGAAGCTTTTTATGCATTGTTTCATTGAACGGAAGCTTGAATGATGTTGTTCACGATTAAACACAATTTAACTACCGATTGCATCGTATTGACCACCGAACTAAAGCACAATCGTTTCAGTTCCAGTACCATTGCACGAAGTAAACGAATCTTATTCCCTTTTTGTTGTCTTCTTTCGTCCTCCTTTGGCTCGCAATTTGATTTAAGAGCACAAAAGATAGAAGAAAGAACACATTTCTCTTCCCGACCCGACAAATGCCGCTGTACAATCATCCGCTTCGTCGGTGCGATTATATGGCCACACAGTAACCGCGTGCAGTAACTGTGACCAAAGTCTTCACTTCCGGACGCAATTCAATTGCAATTGCATCCAGCTTCCCGGGCCAAGCGCACGAGCGTATGTTTTGCAGTTTTTTCTTTGGCGGTGTAATTTTTCTTCGGTCAGTTTTCTAAACTGGCAAGAAGCGCAGTAAAGATTGTAACTAGTTTGCTGGTTTTTTTCTCCACTTTTGTGCTTTATGTTGTTTATGGTTCCGTTCACGTCCGGTGCTACTGTCGCTGCCAAACGTTGGCCGGTTGTCGTTTACCTGGTCTTTCGATACACATTCACCGGGAGCTGGTTCATTTTCTTGATGATTTCATTTTATTTACGCTTTGTGTTTTAGTACACTATAAAAACATAGTACGCCGGTGAAATAGTGACAACATCCGTCTTCTTCAGGAATAGCTGTGAATTAAACAAGAACACATTGTTTGCATTAGAACTTGTTCAGTCGGTTTTTTAATTACTTTTGAGTTTTTGTACAAAATGCTTGAAAAAAATGCATCTCGGTGATATTCTGTTACTAATGCTTACGAAAATGGTGCTTTTCCTGTGTAATTAACTAGAGAAAAAACACTCCTTTTCATTTAATTTAAGTTGTAGCTTAAGGGTCGGTACAAAATGTCAAGATGATTTCCTCAAAGTTTGTAATTACTTTTGAAAATTAAATCCTTTTTTGAATTTTATCAGGACTGACTTTAAGGGTTGATTAAAAAATATTGTTTTAATTCTTATTAAGCATTGGAAATACTGTACAAATATTGACCCAAACATGAAACAGCTTATTGATGTCGATAATTGGAAGACAATTAATTGCTATTGTAGTAGACAGATCCAGAAAAAGTGAGGCAAAATAAAACTTCCAGAACACTAACGGAAACGTCGAACGAATGAAGGAGTCGTTTTTGCCCTGTCAGTGGTGGTCAGTGCGAAAACAAGCAGCTGCTCTTTTTCTCAAATTCTTCTCAACAATCTCTGATTTAATTACTTCAAACTTGCTGTGGTTTGATGAAAGATTACTCGCGGTTTAGTTTTTAGCTTAATTGCTTGAAGAGCGATCAGTAACTATGAGGATCTAATTTTCACTTTTCTTGCTACGTTATAAAGCAGCATATGCATCTTTAGAGTAGATTTAACATCAGCGAACTTCATGACAAGTCATTTTATTATAAATGTTTCACTGATACTCAAAACTTGCATAAATTATGCCTTTTTTTCAAGGAACATGCCAATACAGTGTCTGTTAATGCAATGCGCTTCAGAAAAACAATATTAAAGACATTGTTTTCTTTTCTAAAACTTGAACAGACGGACCTAGAGGATGTTTGGTTTCAGCCGAAATGGTCCATGGCATAATGAACGAAAACTTCGATTGAGCACCTAATTTCGCGGTCTCTTAACCTTGAAATAATACATCGATTCCCGCTAACTTCGAGGCTTAGAACACGCGAAGCATGAAGTTCACCACTGTAAAGTCGATATTCTCAAATGCGTTTATCATAACTTCAAAACTGAATTCTAAATTTACATGAATTTAATTTACTTTTGCAGCCTCATTTCATTCCCATGCTATTAACGTATTTGTAGCGTTGACTTCAACCTGAATACTTGAATTTTAAAATAATCAAATTGCAACGATTAGCATTAACTCTATAACACTCTAATTGCTTCAGATCACAATCCATTATCAAACAATATGCCATCAAAGCAAAATCAATGTAGTTGTCGAGTGCACTAGCTGCCGTCGATGCATCTGTTCCCACTCAACTTGCACTGCTGTCCTTATTAAGCAACTTAACCCTAATCGGAAACAAGATTTTTGTGTCCGTGTCCCCCGACGCATACACATTCGGGAGCATATTTAATTAGCTGCCATAAAATGGGCCCCGTTGGACCTAGTTTTCCCACACAAGCCGGATCATAGAAGGCAATCATCATCATCATCGTCATTGCGACTGAGCGTTGCTCGTGCTCTTTTACGCCCACCACCGGACCGGGTAAAACGATTTGAAGCAATATTGAATTTAAAACCAATTTAGCTACGTTTCCGGTCCACCCTCTCGTCGGCACTAGCCCTCTACATCGAAACCGGATGAAATATTCTACCCCTTTTGTGGATGCCCTTGTTGCATGATGCACAAAACAAATTGCACGCATTTGTCGTTCGTTGCTCGAGTTAGGATACCCGAAAATCCATTATGACCAGCACCACTGTTCAGCAGCCGCGTTGTACCGCCGGCGTTTGGTTTGTTCGTTTGAGAACAGACCGAACAGCACACCAGCTATTCGCCAGGTTTTCGACTGGTTCGGACAGTCCCCTGGACCACATTCAATTAATCATGAGCAAACCAATTTTAAAAGCTTGAACAACATTGGCCGGACTGTGGCACAGGGAGCAACATTAGACCAGCAGCAGCATATGGTAGTGATGTTTCTGAAAACACTTAGCATCCATCGCACATTCGTTAATAGTGTTCCGGAATGCAGGATATTAGAATTGGTGCACGGGTTGGGGAGGACATTGGGAAAATATTTGTACGCTGAAATATTGATGGATTGTTTGGACGCCAGAGTATAGGAGTGCTTTCAAAAACATGAGCGTTTGAACCGAGATTGGATTAAACCATAAGTTAATAACATACGATTGGAGTAGAATGTTTGGTGAACAAATCAATCAATCATTTCATTTTGAAAATGCAGCATTCATTTTTTTTTTTAATTAAAAACCCTATTTATTTTCAATAGCTATGATATTGTGTTTGTAGAGTTTCGTTATGCTCCAGAAATATTGAAGTCTTCTCCATAAATTCCATAAAAACCCTGTCAAATTGAAAATTTGTTCCCAATTCTAACGGTACACGATTGCTTCCTCTTCACTAAGTAAAATATTACTCAGCGATTGGTTGCCATGCTTTACCTTGATTTGGTTGCGTGATTATCAATAGCTTGCCGAAAAAAGAGAATCGCCCCTTCAATAGCTACACAAAATTTATTGACATTCGTTTCGCATTACAGGGCAGCACACAACGCAATGCCAGAACCGTTTCCCTACCAAGGCCAAGTGGCGCACAATACGAATGCCATTTTCCATCATAAAGAGGGCGTGTGCGAGAGTCGCATGTCGGTGCGTTCGAGGTGGCGTGCCTGTATAATATCTAAATAGAAGTCACAATAAAATCGAATACATTTCCGACAGCACCGAAACACCACCAACGGTAGCTTCCGGGTAAGCAGCTGCAGAGGACGCATTTGACCCAAGAAAGTTTTGCCCAAAACTCGTGTAATCCTTTGCCGTCTGCGTTCCGTGTGTTCTGGGTGGTTTGAGAGAGAAAGAAAAAGCTCGAAACGGTGTCAATAAACCTCCCACTGCTACCGACTCCCTTAACAGAGAAAAATCGCACATCTACACACAGCCACAAAGAAGGAAAACGTTTCGTCCATGGCCATACCCAAGAAATAACCCATCGCTATTCCGGATTGTGGTGGAACGGATCGTTCTGGGGGGAAAACTTAACGTTCGTGGAAAGCGGGAGACACTCTTCGAGGAAACTACGTACACGTTACACTACACTCGCGACCAGCCGATACCGTCGGTCACAATTTCCGGCAGACCATTTCGGATTTGCTACAATAAAGTTTTGCCTTTTTACATGCCTCACACACGCAGAACTGTTGAAGCAGGAATCCCCCTAGATCTACAAAAGTGAATAAATCGCTGTAAGTCTCGGTTGTGCTCCGGCGTGTGACATCAGGGAATCCGTACGCCTTTCTTCCCGTAGCATCGGAATAGAAGGGCGCGCGCGCGCGTATTGCAAACGTCCCAAAAGGCGACAAAACTTCATAAAGTTGCTGAATATATTACCACAAAGTAAGCTGTGCCCTTCGAACCAGGGGGTTTTCCCGTGTCCCTCGGTAGACTAGCGTCTAGAGTTCTACCGCGGCGGTCTGGATTTTATTTCTAGCGCGGAGTGTTTTCTTCTTCCGTCTGCCTTCCATCGACATGTCACCGATTGCTTGCGATCGTTTGGAAGTGGTAAGTTCAATAAAAATCAGTGTCAGAGTGTGGAGGCCGCCGCCTTTGAATGATAGTGACAGCCAGTGTCACTTGAAGCGTCGGCAAACGGTGTGGATCAGAAAAGCGTTCAGACAACGTCTCGGATGCGTTGGTGGAATGGTAGTCAATATGCCTGTCAGGCCGTTGCACACGATGGCTGTTATGTGGGACCGGGCGCTTCGGGAACCACAAACAGATGACGCATTTAGACGACGTACACTAATGGGCAATAATGTCATCGAAATAGTGTTTTTTTTATGTTATTTTTGTATAAATTTATAAATAAAATGTTTGCTTTCAGGGAATCCGCAATAGTTCGAAGATCCTTAATAGCAAATCAAATCAATTTTTAGTGGTAACGTTCTCCAGATAGTCGTGGAAGCTCAACTTCTCGTCAAGAAGCACTAATAAGCCCCTGACACGGTGTTTGTGCTCAATGGGAAAACCATTTAAAGCGTAATCGTACACAGAAGAGTATCGCTTTCTTGTAAACGCAACGACAACACACCTCGTGATGCAACATTCAAGACCATTCTTAGAACTCCAGGACTGGAATGGACTTAGAGTGATTTGAAAACTAACTTTTACAGAAATGACTGGGCTGATAAGATACTGATCGGTTCTAATTATACATATCCTAGATGGTCCTAGATTGATGTAAAGATGTGATATCCAGTGTTACACGTAAATTGTCTCCTTGATTTTTAGTACTGACTTGGCTTGGCATTACTAATCAATTTCCAAAACCGTGTAAAGCGTCGTCAGGACTGGATAGTATTCATCCTTGAACAACGTCTTCAAGTTTAGCGAATTTTGAATACATTAAGGGACATTTCTAAAGAATATGCATGGTCCCTTTTTTACCACTTCGTAAGACGACAGTTCGCCTAACCACGATAAGGCCTCGATGACTCCAATGAATTCAATAAGAGAAATCTCTTGTAGGTTTCTATTCTATTTCTTCCAGAAAATCTATTCAAATTCTCCGGCATGAATATACATCCAGAAAATATGTGTTATTATGTTTTGATTTGTAGAGTAGATAATTTGGCATGTTTATTACTAAAACTGTAATCGTAAATTTTATGCCATGTAATAACAAGACTTCGAGATCACACACTTCCTTTACCTGTAACAAGCAATTTAGTCTAATACCGTGCCAAACTGTCCTAAATTTGCTATGCTTCGTGTAAATTCTACAGTTAAAAATGATTATTTGTCGGCAAAACACCGGAATCTGGACTGTCTAAATCTTCACTTCGCGTGATTTGGTCAACTTTTTCTAACCCACCCGTCAGCACCCATGCAAAACATACTCACTGCCAAAAAACAAACCGGTCTCGAATATCTCGTTCGACATGAAACAGCTTTAGCGCATAGCATTTCGTGTAGAGTTTATATCTCCATCCGACTTGTTTTTCCCTCCCAACGTCCCTATGTTCGTTCTGTCTTACGGGACATTTTATGTGCAATCGAGAACGGGCACAAACGGGCGGCAAATTGCATGTCAATTATTCACGAATGGGAAATGTACATTTTCACCTTTGGAGCAACGTAACGATATGCCCGGTGCGGGATTCACATCTTACCTTGGGTTTGGGGGTTCATGCAAGTTCGGGAAAATTCTACAGGGTGTTTCAGGGAAGAACATTTTTACACTTTATTTTTATACAAAATCTAATCATAAGAAAGGCTTACATGAAAAGTTATGTCTGTTACTACTCATCTACCTAAAGCTCATAACAAGTTAATTTTCATATCTGAATTCTCTTTGTCACAACATCATCCGTGCATAAGTAATTTTGCCGTTGAAAAGCCCTGCGAACACCTTCCTTGTGTTCCGCAGACAGCACCACGTGGCCATTCATTGTCTGTTTTGTTGAAAAGAATGGAAAGCAGTAGATACGGTAGTTGATGGGCGTGTAGTATGTTTTATTACTCCGCACGAGAAAAGGGCTTTCCCGGAGCTAAAGCAAGAGCAAGAACACATTCCTTCGGCAATGCGAAAATCCATAAAACGACCTGTACTTGACCGTGGGAAAGTTTGAATCGAGCGTTTGTCCCGCTTTTCCCGCGAGCTGAGTGTTCATTACTAAAGGACTTTGGACAAAATTTTCCACCATCAACTTCAACCGCCTGAAGGGTATTCGGTGGCCAGTAACGAGCACACGCGACCTCTACTTATTTCAGCCACAAATTGGAATAATTTGGCTGTAATTGAAACAAATCTAATCTGTACTTCTAACGGGATATCGTTTCGTGCACGGGGTGGCCATTTTTTCTTTCTCTGTCTGTGGTATCGTTTAGTCCGGAAATTGGGGCCCATAAATGGACGCCGCCGGAAGCTTGGAGCGTCGTTTGGCAATGTGCTGGGTAAAAACACATCAATACAGTCAGCCAACTGCTAAGGAAGATCAATTTTGTCGAACGCTGTGTTACCGTGCGTCTGTCGTGCGCATAAATGTTCCTTCCAACACTGTGGCGTACGTCCTGGTGGTGGTTAGGGAAAGCATAAATCCTTTGCAGCGAGCTGGTGAAACGATCCGTTTGAATTTATCGCCGTCCCACCGGCAACCATAACTCATCCATTGGCATCACGGTTACTACATGCCGGATGTAGTGTTCTTAGGCAAATACGCCGTTTCTCTGTGTGTGCCTGTGAGTGCGCATAGGGAGACGATAGTCGCTGACAGGACGAGTACGTGCGAGAAACGCCACCTGGTAGGCCATTCATTATGGCCACAAACCGATCATCGTCCTTTTCAGCGCAGATCCTCTTCAATCTGGAATGTCGCAGCAGTTGCATGTACATCCGGGACGCAATTGCTTGCACAACGTCCCATACTCAGTTGGTGTGTGTTTGATCACACAGTGACACAAGTTCAAGGCAAGCTGTAGGACATCCGAGGTCTCACCTCACACAAGGAAACGAGGAATGCGCGTTGGAAATGAAAGCAAATTAGAAATAGTTCTCCAACCATCACCATTTCCCGATCCTTTTGCGCAACACATACACACAATACACACATAAACACATGCACAAACTTTCATGGGAAAAACCACCGAGTGCCTCGATTCCTTGGTCCCGCGGGTCCTTACGGACCACACACGCCGGACGAGCTAAGCCCGTAGTGTTACAAGCAGACAAGTCCTTTTCGCCACAATAACCTTTTCCGGCCGGAGAAACCAAACATGGCTTTACCTCACCATCGTGTGCAATGTGTACCGCTGCCGTTTCTTCAATCCTTTTCCCCCATTCCCACGTCTGTCATCGTGGGACATCCTTTTCTACACGCCACCGTTGTAGGATGTGGGAACACGTGATACTGAGATGATGGTTTAGTTGGATAGAGCGAACACTCTTATCATGGAGCAACACATTCTTCGCCTCAAACCACGACCGTGCCCGATCCTCGCACGACACACCACACTCGGAAGCTAATTGGACAGAAGGTGGAAAACTTTCCTGTCCCGTCTGTCCACCCATTTCCCCTTCGCTTAACCACAACCCACAGCACGCATCTTTCGTTCGGATCGTCGTTCCCAGGCCGCGTGGTGCAAGTGTTTGTGCTTTAACTTCGTACATCACTCGTCACTCGTTCCCATTATGCATGTCTCGCTTGCTCCCTGTTTTCCCACAGTCTGTTCGACTGGGCAGAAAATCGCACAGGACAGAGCAGCTCACAGTGGTTCCCTTTCGCTCAGCGCTGGAGGTGTCTTTTATTTATATTTAGGTCATTTTTTCCTACTTCTATCAACTGCGTCAGTCACTCCGCAAGTCCTTCTTCTTTGCCAAGCAGTTTGTCCAGCTTTCCGACCGAACGAGTTGTGTCGTAACGGCCCGGTCCGGTCATCGATGCATTCGATGCGGTCGTATCGATTTCACACACAGTTTTCCTCACCCAAAACGGGCTGTTGGCACACCTTCAAAACATGGAAGCAAATCGGTCCCGGTTGCAAAAACTATGTATTATGAAGAAAAAAGATAAGAGTGGCCAGTCGTCTGCTAGCTGGCCAATGCAAGACTGCCGTGGGAAACGTAATAATTGCTCCCTCACTGCAAACCCCTTGCTGTCAGACTCATTTCTTTGTGTGGCTAGGTGCAGTGTGCGATACGGCTTCTTCTTCCGCAATGCTGCACCATCAGTGCGACGGCAGTTGGTGCAGTTTGGTGTGCCGTTTATGCGGCAGGCCCGGTGCAGGTATTGATTTCCAATTTCGAAATTTATGTCAAGCTAAACGACGGGCCCTTAACGACGTTAATGTTTTGCGGAAGGTACATATTGGATCATATGTACTGCATTTGTCGCATGCGGAAGGAATATCGGATGTCTGCTGTCCTGAATGTTTTATTGGCACGTGCCAGTGTGTGTTTGCGTGTGTGTGTGAATAAGAAATTCGATGTTTGCGGCAAATATGTGAGAAAAATTATAAAGATATCGATGAATTCAAGTAAAAACAAAATAGACAAGTGTATTTAGTGCCTTTGGTAGAAGATTTCATTTAAGAATGAAGTGTACATTTTAAAGCAATGAAACAAAAGCATTAGGCGGTCTTATAAATGGGTTTTAAATTCATCTGGGACGTCGTGGCCGTATTGTTAAAGGTTTGTTGAATGTAATATTATGCCATACACTATATGCTTGTTTGAATGCACAATCAAAACATTCCAACAGTCTTTGTCAGTTTGGCACCAGCTATTGTGTATGCCTTTTGATATTCCAAGTCTAAGTAGTGCTCTTCGTCGCAGAATCGGGATCACACACTTTTACACAAAATAATTACAAATTAGAATTGGACAGAGTTGATTTACTGTTCGTTATTCTTGCTTGTTAACTGCAAACAAAATGGCATTCCAAAAAACATGTCAACACAGCAGTTTGATGTTGGCATCAGAAGATCACGGTAATCAATCGAAGCGTTGCTAGTTTCTCACATGCTTCTAATAGCTTTCTATTACTATCTAGCAAGTCCGGTAAGGGTTGAGTAAATTATGTTAAGGCAGACTAAAACTCCGCGAAGCGCTAAAACTGAAGAAAACGAAGGAGGAGATCGAGATGGAATGATTTTTAATCACTGAAGCTTTGAAGGGGCGACCCGGTGGTGTATTCGATAGCGGCGCCGGTCTTCACACGGCAGGACCGGGGTTCGAATCCCGGCGGACCGCCTCCCCGTACGCAGGACTGACTATCCAGCTACGGGTACAACTTAGTCACAGAAAGCTAGCAATAGCTAGCAGGCCAAGACCAACAGAGGTTGTAGTGCCAAGGAAGAAAAAAGAAGAGAAGCTTTGACAGCAAGAGACAATCATCAAGAATTCCTCTGTACACTTGTGTCCAGCCTATACCATTTATATTGTTGTGCTGTTCCTGTATAAACAATAAAGGACTCAAGAGAAACTCTAGATTTGCTGATGAACGGATCGGACAGAGTCCCCTCGAGCCATACCCTGTATGAGCGGTCCTTAAAAAAGGAACAGAGCCAAAGAGGAAGGGCTCCACCGAAAACCCATTCGCTCGAACGTTGGCATGAGGAATTTATGCGACAAATAGTCGAATGTAGCTTTAAAATCGGTGTAGATGACGTCATCCTGTCAATCAGCGACTGTGTGCGGAAACAGATTGATCATCAACGACATAAGGTTCGACAGGGTATAGCGTCTCGGCATGAAACCATGCTGGGAGGATGGGATCAACGGGGAAACAATCGGAAGGATAACAGAGCAGAGTTGGCATGGGACCTGGAGTTAGCATGGGACCTGGAGGTGGCATGGGGCCAGGAGTTGGCATGGAACCTGGAGTTGCCATAGGACCTGGAGTTCTTCATGGGACCTATAGTTTTCACGGAACCTGGAGTTGGTATGGGACCTGTAATTAGCATGGAACCTGGAGTTGGCATGGACCTGGAGTTAGCATGGACCTACAGTCGTCATGGGACCTAGAGTTGGCATACATCTTGGAGTTCCCATCCTTCCCCGAGGTGGTAGGCGCTCCGGAGTTTGCATGCACCCGGGAGTTAGCGGGCGTAGCCCTCTAACCGGGCCTCTTAAACTATTACAATCTATATTTTATTGCGTTAGGTGTTACTTGCTTTCCAAATTTCGTTTTGAAAAGTAAAAACCTTCGTTAGCGTGACACATTTCAAAAACAGGTTTGTTGTCTGGTATTATTATTTAGTTCATCCAAAAACTGCTGCCGAAACTTCAAATACTAATCATTGGTGTTTTAAGCTTTTTTAACCTAAGGATCAATTCAACAAGGACACCCAGGATGTGTTTCGTATCGTAGCATGTCCCTTACTATATATGTGATATATAATGCACAGCTTTTGCCAACGTCTTCGCTCATCTATACTCAGAACCTCTAGTTCACCATCCTTGAGCATACATTTCCTTCCAACTCTCTAAACAAAGATTTGTTGCGCTGATTTTATGACATCTTCACTAACAACACCTCTATTTATACAGCATAAAACCATAGCTAATCATCTTCATTAGTGTAAACGCTTCGAAATTTGTGTCGATGTTTGCGCTTTCTAGATATCTGTTCGCTACCGATATCAACGCCGGCCCGGAACTCCCATTCCGTTGCTGCTGCTGCTGCTGCTTCCCAGTGGTGACATTCTTTTTCTTCCACCTCCACAACAACCACCATGCTGGTGCTCGGTCTGGAAAACGTCACCATAAAAAGCTTTACGATATTGTTATTGCCATCATTACCGACTGCTGGCGCCTGATGGTGATGCATGAAGTATGATAGGAAAGGGCAAAAACTGGTGTTTCTTTTTCCCGGAAAACAAAACAGCCAACGCGATGGCGGCAGAACGTAAGCCATCGGCGGTACAATGAAGCAACCATGGTTTCAAGTCGCTAGCCGTTGAGCAAGAGACAGAAAAGGGCAACAGTACAAAAACAACAAACCGGAAGTGCCAAACCATGATCCTGCTTGAGAATCGGTTGACATGCAAGAATCGTGCGTAATCATTGTCGAGTTCGTGGCTGGTCGAATACAAAACAAAAACCCCTCGGTTGGTCATCCGGGAGACACGATGAAAAAAACACGCAAAGAAAACAAATGAAGCCAGACCGACGATTCGAAACGACGGCTATTGGCTGTGCGGACGCGTAGGCTTCGGAACGCGCCACGGAACCGAAACCAGTTGAATAGTGGCCGGATACAGATTGAGTGACGGCGGGAGTTTTGGTCGAAAAATACTTCCTGTCACCAGGGAGCGCTCGCAATTTATTAACTCACGGACGACGGTTTCACATTTTGACCAGCCCAGTTTAATGACCTCTTGACATTCCGCTCAACGACGGGTTAGTGCGTCGGTGCTCAATCGTCTCATGGAGCGCTCATTAATCGGATCGTTCATATTCATGGCCCGGCCATGGACAGAGCGGCATGATAGCTCAAAATTATGGCAACAAATGATCGGTGTAGGTAGCCGGTCCGGTTATAATGAGGGTGCGCAATGATGATTGCTGGCGGGTGAACGGATGTAATGGCGAAATTTTTACCATACATTCGGTAAAACAATGCAGGGAATGAGATTTTTACATGAGCGAATTCATCATTTGTCATTTGCCTTTATTCAAGAGCTTTTCACGAACGATAATGATCGTGAAAGCTTAGTATTAGATAATTATTGTTGCTCTAATAACGCATCAAACACTAACAAAGAGCTCTAAGTCTCGCCGTCTATTGCTTCACAGTTCACAGAAGTTGAAGTAATGTTTTCTATGCAATGTTTTCGAGTTTATGCATGCAGATTTTAACATAAAAAATAGCTACGTTTCAAGAAATTAATTTTACTCAAATTTCATGGAAATTTTTTCGACAAACTTATTCTACATTTTATTGCATTCTTATGCATAATCTTCTCTCCAACCAACGGCGAATGCTCATACCCTGCTGAAAAAAATACTCATTAAAGACTAACTATGTCCAGAATATTTCAAAGCTAAACAATTCACAAGAAATATGATAATCTAGCTTATCCCTGCACATATTTTCGACTTTGGTTCCTAATAAGCATAATTTCCAGCACCAGCCGTACGATGGCAACGGCATGAAAGTGCGTACGTCGGGGCCGGGTCGTGGAGCGTTTTGCGAAAATAAATTACAAACTTACGCTCGGTTGTACGGTCGGAAGGTACGGTTCATTGGTTCATCTCGCTGGAGCCTTTCCAGCGGGTTGCTTACTCGAGCCAAACAACGCCGTACAGGATGGGCAGCATTTCTGTTGGCATGAATTTAATACGATGCTCAGCTATGTGGATGAACATTCCACACAAAACACAGCCCAGAAGTGCCGAGTTCTTGGCCAACGGTACAAACGGAACCAACGATTGGTGTTTGGTTGACCGGACCGAATGTTTTCTTCGGCATTAGACTAACATTTGAATGCCTTTTTTTTGTTTTCTAATCAAGCACGCCTGTTCCGTATTCTTCATTCATATTTGAAAAAGCTCTCGTGATTCGAGCAAGGTTAGCCTGGTGCAGATGAAGCATATGCAGAGGAACACACAGAAATGGTTCATAAATTGCTACATTTTGCACAAAACAAAACATTGTTTTATTGTGTTTCTAAGCTTCAGCATTTGCAACATTTTTTGAAGGAAGTATTACAGTTTTTAAATCATTAAATATTAAAATTCATTAGATCAGGTGCATATCTAGTCACTCTATTAGGTGCTCATAGTAACAGAGTACGAAAGTCAACTGATCTAAGTGTTGCTCGAATACATTCAAATAAAAATATATTAAAGCCAAGATCATTTATTGTTACTTCAACATTAGCCATGATACTTAAATGGCCTCGAAAAAGAAGAAAATAATCTAGTCTCTGAAGGCTTTCAGTTATATTGCCTACATTTTCCGATATTCCCATGACATCTTACACAAGTTTTCTATAAACATCTGCTTTAATTCCGACCACAAACTTACCTCATTTATCTTGTGCCGTGATAAAGAAAGATTAAACAACGTTTGTGGCCTCCCGCTATGGTAAGCGCAAAAATTTGTAAGGCATCATAACTTTCCCCCATCACAGCGAACGACCTCGCACGACCAACTTAAAACTTTTTCTCGATGAATTGCAAGCTTTCCGGGTAGGGAGTGCGCTTACTGCTTGGTGCCGCTTGATTCCATCCCCAAAAGGTCGGTAATTCATCCCTACCTTAATGTAGTTCGCACACACGCACACACATACAAATCAAGGGTGTATTTAACATAAGCCCTCGGGTTAATCTGTTTCCCGGAAGCATGCGTAATAAGCGCGATAGTTGCCAATCTGTTAGCGCTTAGCCTGAATCAAGTACCTCAAGCACCTTGATCTACACGTGCGCCTACGGTGTTGGCAATAAAAAGTCAATAAAAAAGCAATCTTTACAGCAATTTACGTTTTGGTACGTTTAGGAAGCGATGATTTTAAAATGTAATAAAATTACTCAAAAACGTGACGGTTGTTTCGTGCCTGCGAATGCATGCTGACAAGCGTCCAGGGTGAAAGTCTAGGTAGCGTGCAAAATAACAAATGATCAGTCGTTTTTTTTTTGCTTGTTGTTGCCGGACACCTTAATCTTTACCCGTGTTACATGGAGAAGCTGATAAGCAAGCAAAATGGCGGATGGCGGTCCACAGTTTATGCGTAATCCCGTGCGAAGGTCACGTCGGACAAGCAAGCGAAAGCGGCATGCTATGGGAAAACGGTATTTTTAGCAAATGCTACTCACATCTGCTGAAGGATGGGCTCCTCCCATCCCCGGGAAGGCCTATTTTCGGGGCAGAACAGTTCTCTACGAGAAGCGACACAGAGTAGCTATTTTCAATCTGTTCCCAGTGTTTTCATCGCTCACATCCCTTGAGCCCGGATTTTTGGGACAGCATCTGGACTGAAGGATGTATTCCGTTGTTTCATCCTCTAATCCGGCAGCCCAAAAGCCTCTCAACCTTCTAGTGGCAGGAAGCTGCTACATCTTGCGCAAAAAGGGTAAGGACAGCTTACCCGAACACGGTTTGGGAGGAGAAAGGTCCGACAAGAACCGTCATCCGCCGGAGACGACACCACTTGACGGGTGAAGTTTGTCCATCAAATTACACACAAGAAGCAAGCAGGGATCATGAAGAAAAAGCTGCCTCTCTCTCTCTTTCTCCATCGCTAAGAACGGCGAGATATTCTCACACACACACACATGTGACAGTTGGTGGTAGGTTGGTGGGCGTGTGGAGCTAGACAATTGTAGCAACCTTGTCTGCGTTTGCTGATGGCTTAGCTGCAAGCTTCTCCAATCAATAAAACCATCCGCTCCGGTGAAGCTGATGTTGATGAAAATCCAATAAAACTTCGGTGACAGTACGTCATAAAAAGTCAGTCATCCATCAGAGGGTGTGTGCGCTGGATGCTGTATGTGTGTGTGTGTTTCCTGGCGGTCACCGGGTGGCAAGGATATGAAGCATGATAATTACTTCGGGATGACTTTATATACGGACCTTTTCGGGAGTTCTTCGCAAACCGTACCGTCTGAACGATTGCTGGGTGTTCGCGGGTTTTTGAAAATGCTCACAAAAGACACGCTCAAAAGACGTCATTTAATGTTCAATCGTTGGGATGCGCTGCGGTGGAATGAGTCAGCAGGGCACTATCAAGTCAGTCCATCACCCGAACGCAAGTCAACCGCAGCCAGGGCAAAAGGTGTTGACTAGCGTTTCGGAAAACTTTTGCACCCTTTCACAGGGCAAGTTGTTTCGTGGGAGTTGGGCATTCGTTTTCCGTCCCCCTCTTTCTGGTGGTCGGGTAAGCTGATCGGGTTCTTCGAGCACGGTTGAAACTACCATCTCATCGT
The DNA here is from genome assembly GCA_002091835.1 of Anopheles maculatus. NCBI lineage: Eukaryota > Metazoa > Arthropoda > Insecta > Diptera > Culicidae > Anopheles > Anopheles maculatus. Next base: position 69,459 of record KZ062721.1, read on the forward strand.
TATCGGATCGAACCATCGATGGTGTCCCTTGGATGGACGAAAGGATAGTTTTTCGGCTTTGGCGGGCTCGAGAGCTTAAGTAAGCTTAGCTTGTTTGAGTTTTCAACGGAATATATTTTTCTATAGCACTGAAAATTCAATCTTACACACAAAAAAAACTTTGGTAGTTTGGTACATTCTACCAAGAGTGTCTAAAATTATGCTAATGTCATCCGTTGTTCGATAAACATAGTTCTAAAACAACTTTTTCTGTTGACAATTTTTCACTCATAAATCTCTACATGACTGGTTGAATGAAAAGTGGAAATTTTCACAAAGAAATATATAAAAATGGGAATTGAATTTTGAATGTTAAAAGCCTTCTCTTTGGTACACAACCGGCCATCAGCCATGCGTTTGATGAATATTGAATTGAGCTTCAAATCCATCCCACGGATCACCAGTATCGTAACAGTAACATAAATAAATTAACTTTACGTACACTTGCATGTTGTGTTCCACTATCCAACTGCCCAAGTGGATTTACCTTTCATCCGCTACACGCAAATGCAATTGGGGGGGCCATTGTGGAATAATTTATTTACCATTTGCACCGACCACAAATCTGGTAGCCTTATCGCATGGAAGCAGATTGATTTTGCCTGCTTTATCCTTCGCACATACACACACACACACGCTAGTGCACCACTTCACATTAAGCGATCCATTTACTAATTGCTTCATTACTACATCCGAAAAGGTTAGTGGAAATGGGAAATTGTTCTTCATCCCGGGGAAACACAAAGATATCGTACATTGTACAAACGTACAGCGCGATTTTCATTTGCGCTAGTACGAAATGAAATAGAATATTTCCGATAATGTCTCAATGCTCAAATTGATTGCTGCCGTTACTCTTGATGTAGAGATAGTGGATGGTGAAAGCGAGAGAGAGAGAGAGAGAAAAAAAACAAAGGCAAACAGCAGCGCGTTTGAAATGGTCCGGTGGTTAAAGCTGTCAGTGCTGTCATATAATGCTACACCATCAAATTAATTTTCCAATACCAAACGGGAGGAACCATTTCACAATTGATGACTAGACGCTTTGTTCTGGAAGCTAGGCGTCTCGTGGTGTAATAAGAGAGAATGTTGTGGAAAAGAGAAAGAGAACGAAAAAGAGATTTTTCTTATCGTCCCTTATTGAGATCAAGTTAAAAAAAATGTAATTTAAAAATAATACATCGAGGAGGTATCGCATACAATGAAATTTGATTAATTTAGAAACTATTTTACATTGTTGTAGACAGAGCTTTTCCATTAAACTTTATCTTCTCTTGGTCATAAGATGATTTTTGATTAGTTTTTTTCCATAATACAGTAATCCGCGAATACTATTTTCCATTCGTAAAGAATGAAACGATCACCGGTTATAGAATTACAACATGAAACGGCGATCCGTAGCTCCCTTTCCATAGAATACTAATTAGTTTCTTAGAACAATTTCAAACAAAAGCGTCTCAGTAAGCTCACGTACCCGTACAATGCTTCTGTATCTCGTTTTTTCAGACGCATATAAAAAACGCGAACCATTTCCACGACACCCACCAATCTATCGTCCCACAAACCGTCAGAAAATTTATCTCAACCTACTCAGACAGAAAACACAAATCTCATTTGCATAGCATAACACACCGCGCGACGCATACTAATCAATCGCCTCCGGATAAGTGTGCGTATTTTGGAGTGTTTAAATCGGAGCACAAAATAAAGTGATTTCCCTACAGTCGATTTTGATTAGCTTTTTGTATAAGCCACCGTTGCTGGTGTTGTTGTTTGTCGTTAGAATTTTCAACGATTTTAAACGAATCACTACAGCGTACGCTGTGCTGGTGCGCCCCACGCCAATGACAAATAAAGGTGTGCAACGGTTCGCATCAAACGCAATCTGTTTCGGTGATCTCGTTTGAGCATCATCGATCAACACACTGAATGGGCTGCCAAACACCGTACCATGCTGCGCTGGAACACATGTTTGAGTCATTTCTCGAAATATACGATTGTCCAGTCCAGCACGAAACAATCACCATCAGCTATGTGTTTCTCGTTACGGATCGGCCTTGTGGCATGATGTGGTACTCTCCTGGCAATAGAGTTGATAGCAAAGAAAAAATGGGTATCAAAGTCCCTTCTACCATACGCATAGTGAGGATTCAGGAATATTAATCACTTCACAATTCGATGGCACAATTTCCAAACGGGCATTGGACACTTGATTCATTGAAAAGCTCCACTGACCGTGACCACCGGCCGACTGCGCTGCGATTCGTAAAACAAAAGAGCTCGAATGTAGCACGAACCGCGTATGCGAAACGATTCGTTCGGAACGGAATCAATGAACGCGAGAATTGATGCTGGCCGGAACAAATATATCATGACAGTGACACATATTATCTGTAGCATTTATTATCTCACCCTGTCATACGTTTGAATGGACGTGAAAGTAAAATAATTTGGACCCAGCAGCAAAAACATTGTCCAGGTGACTAGATCACGGGAGCAGTGAAATAAAATACTTCGACCAAGGACATTGTCATTGTTATTGATTTTATGTGTGAATTTGTCTTTTAGCAGAGGCAATTTTTATTGCAAAATACGATGGAAAAGGGAAGCCTGGGGGATATTAATGCAATAAACAATGAAACAAACTGTGGTGCACTTTACACACCACACCGATAGCGAACCCGGAATGAACACTTGTCTCCGATGTTGTTGCCACTGCTGGAAAGGTATAAAACGAGTCATAAACCATTGTTAGGAAATGCAAAACCATATTGCTGTTTTGTAACAGCTTACCGAGCGAATGACGCATTTAATTGCAACATAAAGCGTTTCTATTGTCGTTTTTACTGCAATGCAAATCTCTTCCACAGGAAACAACGTGTACGGAGCTTTAAACGGATTGTTTCTTCTTTTGAAATACATTTGTTTAAATAATTTATGTGTGATTCATTGTTATGATACCCTACATAAAGTTTAGAATATTTTGAATACATTTTATGCGCGTTGAATTAAAGCACCATGGTTCTTAAATCATATCTTAAATGTATCCGGGAAAGTGCACAAATGTTAAAGCAGTGAAAATATAAGTTAATTGAAAATTGTTTTCTTTTTAAAGAACACTAAAACTTATGGCTTGGTTACAAAATACCGGGCGTCTCCATAATATCGAATATTAATTTAAAAAGTACTAGGCGTATATATATATTATATAGTAAACGAAAGCTTTATAAAGTATTAGGCGGCTCCATTGCTACTTTTATTTTAGTGGTGTAATTTTTATTCTAGTTTCATTCTAGTTTCTTAACTATTTCGAAAATGTGTTAGAATGTTTTACGAAGATGTGTTAGGAGGACCTATTGGTGAAATCTCACTAACAAGTAATATTTTCTACTTTATCTCACTATTCCATCGTTCGGCAACGACGCATTACGGCTTTATTATCAAATATAAAAGTCTACACGCCCATTTAGACACACCCATAACCGATTAAGCTTTTTACTTATCAATCGTATATCTCTTCAGTTTTTCCCCACCGTTTGCGGGTATCTCGCTCCAGGGAAGCAAACGTGGAAAGATAAACGAAAGTTATTCTTACCGTCCTATCAGCACAATGTTTCCTCTTGCCTCGGTTACAGGCACAAACTTTCTAAAACACTTCCCAAACTCTTCCACCAATTGAGCACGGGATCGTTCCGGCAAATACAACGGCGAACGTACGAAGAACGGAAAGAACCTCTCTCTATTGTTGTTGCAAGACCACCGGCTCAATAGCCGGCGGTTAAGACGATCAACCGTCTATGGTCGAAAATGTTTTGGTTCAATTCTGCTTCCCCCCCCCCCCCCCCCCCCCCATTCGCTCGCATTCCCCTCTGCTTTCCCCCTTCATCCCGCCATCCTAACCTTCGATTTTTAGCCTGAGCTGGAATGTGCCAGCGTTCGAAGAATTATTGTAATCGCACAAAACGTATCGATTGCCAGACGCACAGAACGGTGCTTTTCTTGGTTGGATTCTTTGTGCGTTTGGAAGGTTGGAAATCTTGAGGGCCACCATCACACCAGCTCAACATTTCGCACCCGGACGCACCTTGAAGGCAGGCGCTACGTTTAGGTACCGGGGACCGGTAGGAAAATAAATACATAAAACATTACCTTCCTGCGTTGTACCGCAACCGTGCCCGGTAGTTCTAGTAGGAACCTGTAAACATCGAAACATAAAACCCGCTACGCAGAAGCTGTACCAAATTAGCATATATCGATCAGCAAACTCCGTTAATTGGCCGGGACGAGCGTCTTAGATTATACCAAACACACAAACACACACATGCTCACAAAAAAAGCTGTTGATTGTTCCCCGTACCCGTCGGTGGGCTGCATGTTTTGGTACGACTTTGACTTTGGCTTTGGACGCTACAAATGCTAGAAGGCCACCATCGTTCAAGGTGAGCGGTTCGTGGGTAACAGGTTTTCCACCGACGGTTTGATTGAAGACCCAAAGACTCTAGGCCTCGAGGGAGCAGGGAAGGAACGAATGTAGCGGATATAAATATGAATAACGTCACACAATAAACAATTCCGACCCCGCTGCCAGCAATGGGAGAACCGGTCAATCGATGAAATTCGTTCCAGGAAGGGCAAATACCATTATAATCTGCGAGGTACCTTTTATTCCCTCCCTGGCTGCAGCCGGTCGCCACCTTTTTTTTAAGTGCTGAAAGCAACAGCCAGAAAAGGTTGCTGGTACTTTCAACTATGGTAGCAAAAAAATCATCCCGAAAATTGTTGACCAACATTTCATAACAAGCTGTCTATAAAAAATGACATTGTTCATTAGCGTCAAATATTATTTACCATTTTTCCCCTAGCCAAGTTTTTGCCTCACTGTTTCACAAATAATTAAACGTTGTGAATGTATTTACTCCTTTCCAAGCCATCATCAGGTATTTTGTGTGTGTGTTTGTTTAGCTTTTATAATCGAAGATTAGTTCGTATTATAAAGTATATCATGGATTTAAGATTTAAATAAAGAATTTGAGTACAACAAGACTAATATGCTACCTTTTCTACCACGAACTATGATCAATCTTACAGCAATATTTATTTGAAAAAGAGAATTTGAAAGTAGCTCCTTTATGCTGAAGTTCGACAGACAAATCTATTAACACCATGTGTTGTTTTCCCTACGGACCGCACAAACCTCTTATCCCTTGGACATTTTATGCCCATCCCGGACAACCCAATCAAATTCTTGATTAAGTTGTCGGCTCTTTTCAATACAATCTAGCTACAAAACAACTTCCAAACAGCTAAGCCTCCTTTTGCTATTATGCTGGCCGGCACAAACCGACACAGATGGTCAATGTCGCAAAATGGTCTCTGATCCAGCCTTTTGCCGTTCGCTTTTACTCTCACTTTACCTATTTTTACCATTTAATTCTTTTTTTTTGTGCTACTCTCAATTCCATACCACACACATACATTTGCATAGATATGCCCGAGACAGCAATCTCCATTTTGTCATGGGCTTTCTAGTTTTGCGTACGAAACTCGTCAAAATTTCTTGCCGAAAAAAAGGGCAACAACAGAACGGCTAACCGGCGCTGACAGGCCAAAGTTTCGCTCGCTTTTCTTTTGCATTCTTGGCAAGCGTCTTGGAAGGCGGTCACCGAAGGAATCAACGCTCAAACGTCGGACCTTCTCTGGTACCGTGTGAAGCAGCGTAGTCCCAAACTCCGGGTCTGCCACCCGTCGTGCGCTCGAGCACGTTTCACGCTGTGATTGAATTGAGATGGTGAAGAAATTCTTTCCACTCAAAGACTTGCCCGCAGACTGTGGTTCACGGGGCTCTCCACAAAGCAGCCCTCCCCCCCGGCAAATGGCTAACAACAGGGTCTCCTCCACCCTGGGGCAAAAGTCCTCCAAACTTTTCGATGAATAGCACGCTGAAAGATGAACGATGGGATGGTACGAAAAAGTACCAGCAATTAAGATAACCGCGGGAAATCGTCCGACCCGCGTCGCAACTGGTGTGAGTGTTGCTAGGAGGACGCTGGGCTTCGAAATGCTTACCTTGTCACGCAAGATATTACGACGGAGCTGAAGAAGCGGTGACCGAATGCAGGTGTAGCGCCGGGACAGGTAGAATCATAATTCGGCCGTCGTCAAAACGTTCACAATTGCCACTGATTTATGAACCAATCACGCAAAGGTTTCGGATGAGAATGAATGGTATCGGTAAAAGGTGCCAGCTCAATGGGAATAAAATCCTGATACCTAATTGAATCACGCTTTCAGCTTCACCAGGGACCGAGCAATAAGAGCACCTTGCGATCGTTGATTTCCCTGTTTCTTGGGTTGATGTTTGCCGTTAATGACGGGAAGTTATGATTACGCTCGCTTTTTAGGAAGCGTTGTTTTTTTCGCTAGTTTTCCACTTTCTATACCACACACGTATTGTTTTCGCATTCGTTATATTTCACCAATCACAACACACCAAACCAAACCTTCCTTCCAGGGCCGTCTGCAGTCAAGCACCGTCAAGTCGTGACATACCGTAAAGCTTGAAACAACACACCGAGCCTCTTCACTGACAGCTCTAATCAGAGGGAATCAGTGCACTCGGTCGCTATCGGACACAGCTGGAGGGAAGTCACTTCTCACTAACTAACACACGCGTACTGGGTAGCACACGGGACGGGACTTTCTGGCTCGTTGTTGTTGCCCAATACGGCACCAATACAAAAACGAACCGACCCGATACCGAAACCATAGGTTGACATAGAGCCAGTAGAGTACCAATGTGCGAAAAGTTTGACAGCTGATTAGAGAGAAAAGGGCAATAGTGAACGAGTGTGAGACAGAGAGAGCGAGGGTGGGAGCCGCGTGGGAGGTTATCTAACGTTGGGCAGAGAGCGATAGTAAAGGTTTCAGCGAGAGAGTCTTGGCAGAGAAATGACAGAGAGCACGAACCACATAGTTCCTTGGTACACCGAGAGCAGGTAGATGATGTGTAGTGATTTTGGAAAACGGCTTCAACTCGCTACCGTATTGTTGATTTGTTTCACTAATCGCTGTCTTGCGTTGCTTTACATATTTGGTTGACGAAAAACTCACACAAAACAATCCCAAGCATGTGGAATCCAAACAAACGTGTGTTGTTCTTCCATGAAACATGCTACGTTTGTCCTTATCAGTTGCATTATTTATTCATTGCACACACTTTGGTACGGCCTGACATTCCCGCACAATTAGAGAAATAGATAAACATCACACTGTCACAATCTTTTGCACTGATAATATAACAACACACTTCAGTAAGATACCTTTTCCGATCTTTTCTGCACGTTTCAACTATCACTTATATTCCCCGGGAAATAAATGATTGCTATCAATGCTCTCAGCTTCCAGGATGCCAAGAGTGACAAACGGTGGCCTAAAACGCAGCTCTTGAGAACTGAATGCTCACACGGTTACAGAGAAACTAACCAGCCAGCAGACTGGTTGGCAGCAGCTGAGCTCCAGACTACTACGAGCACAGTGCCAGCGTGTGTTGGTAGGTAAGATTTATGCTCCGACGCGTCTGGTTCGCTCTTGGAAAGACACCATTAATCCCTTAAAGGTTGCTTTAGTGAATCGAAATGTATATGCATTTTTATTATGTTTTCCAATAAGTTTTAATTCTATTTCTTTCCACACTTCTTTATTTAATAAGATAAAAATACTGAATAGTTAAATCAAATACTCGCTATTTAATATCTGTAGGATCAAATTTTGTCCAATCGTGATCTTTCAAAGAGCTTACTGTACATTTGATAATTCTCTTACTCTCATTCTCGCTCTCTCTCTCGTCCTGGTACCAGGATAACGTTACCCTAGCAGGATAATACAAAAATATGTAAACACATACTCACGATCGCACACAGACGACGGCGTGTACTATCAATGGTCATGCGCAGGAAGCAGGCCCACATAGCCCCCAGGATACAATGCCTGGTGATCCATAAATCCACACCACAATACAACGTGCTCGTCACATGGAACCGTCCCAAGACACAAAGAGAGTGGCTAAACCAAGCCAAACGAACGAGAGAGCGTCATTCTCATCCGAAAAACGCATTGAGCTGTATGCGTCCACAATAACTCTAGATTACAAACAAAACTTTTGTCCGGAGAAAGAGCACAATTTCTCTCTGGTGGGACGAATCGTTGGGGAAAACCGTCTCAATTCCAACCTCACATACCAACACAAACTTCCAAAGTATCGTTTAGACGAACGTTAATCAACATTTTGGGAGCTTTCTTTACGTGTGTGTTGGTGGTGTATTTTTACGTGGTTAAAGGGATACCTTTTTGCAAATACCTGTTGGGGCCTGTATTTTATTATGACAATGGAGTTGGTTTTTTTTTCTTCTTCTTTTGCCCTTGCCGTACTCTCGTTATTGCTTTATTGCTTTCAATTATTAGACTTGCTTTGTGCAGTTGAGCGTTCGGACATGTAGCTCCCGGAGCGTACAGAAAAGGTTCCACGTGTTTAAAGATATTCGCAGAAAGTGTGGCCAGTAGTTGAACGAGAAACACAAAATGTCAACCCACCATTCTCAACTACCGTTCGCTGTCAAGGTAAATTGGAATTGGAGCCGCTTTTCCCATCTTCACGTTCATCGCTTTCCCCATCCAGCAGTTTCAGCACGATGAAAGCTTTCTTGGAGAGCTATTTGCTTGCCTGCTACTGCTGCAGACTTTTCAAGCACATTTTCCACACTTTTAAATCGCCAACAGTCCGACTTAAACAATCCGTACCGTGCGCATACACTACGAACCCGAACCGCACCGGTTGGCCGGAAACTTTTCTCCGCGGAACTGCATGCTCGTGTTTCGAATTACATCCGGAACTACTTGTACGGGTGTGCAAGGAAATGAGCAAAAAAAAAGTGTAAAATCTCCCGAGTACCCAGTTGTGGAAATGGAGTTCGCTTGACATTGTCGAGAAAATTGAAATCACTCACAATAAATAATATCCGCCAACTGCATCGCTGCTGTTTCCTGCGGGGAAATATCAGCAAACAGGTTTACCCACACGTGTGCGAATGTTCTTGTTTCGAGCATTGTAAACGGAAACATTGCACGAGCGAGTCGTTCATGCATCGAACAATTGTTGTACATTTTGCGAGCTGTGGGAATTTAAATGTTTGTTAAGGGTTGGTTAAAGTGTAATGTTAAACCGGATGAAAACAGATTAAAACAAAGGTCTAGCAATGGTTCATATGCAAAAATTATAAAACTAAAAACTGTTTGAAAAATGAAACAGAAAAAAAAATATAGGAATAAGATTTATGTTTTATACAGCAGCAGTACAACAATCACTCGAAAAACTTTATCGATATCACCGAAGGTAGAATAGGTTAAACTTTCTTTACGTCCCACTTAAAGCTCATTCCCTAGCAGCATCGGCTATAAATGCAAAGCTCAACGCAAATAAACGCTGCATAAATTTGCATTCGATGATTAATCGCTTAAATGCAGCTTCTTTCACCATACACTCGTTACGTTGAAGCATGCTCTTCATTTTCTAAGAAATGTTCTTGTGAAAGAGCACAGGTTTCCACGTTTCCCTTGCTTTTCCTTCCTCATACCAATCCATACCGATGTGAACTGCATCGCTGGCTACTGGATGCTGGACCACACTGCTAGCATGATAACGATTCAAATCTTAAATACCGGTTGCCAATAACCGGTCGACCAATGTTGGTCCCTCGAGTGCACTAAGTCTTTTAGCAAAATCTCTTGAGAAAAGTCACTTCGGAACAGGCATTCTCATCCTTCTCGGTTCTGCTCTCGAGAATTGTCTTGCCTGCTGCAGCTTGAAAAAATATGAGTGTTTGCAATAGCTTTTATTTACGTTTGCTTTTTAAATTACCCTTTATAAGATTAAGTGTATTTTGTTTTAGTCTTTCCCTCGCTTCAAATCGATCAGCTCATAAGAACATTGGGAAAACTTATAGCATCGCACGAAACGAATCGAAATTGCATTATCGTTCTCAATGATTGGTTCTGAGAAAATTAATCTTTTCGATCATTTTTACGGTGAGCCAGAGGTTGTGCTATTAAAGCAATTCCCTTGGAATGAGGCCGAATCGACGGTAGCGGCACATGTTTGATTAATAAAATTGAATGAATCTGTGCAGAGTTCAGGCAATCGGAATACATATCTCCAATCATCAACATCAAGCACAAGGAAGGAATGGTGGTTTTCCTACCTTCATAGCTATTCAGACCAACAAACCCGATTCGGGCCTAATACTATCTCATGATCAAGCAGAGCGGTTTATCAAGATGCAGCTTACCGGCATTCGCAATCAACCAACCGGGGCATCTTTTGTTGGCTAAATAAACGTGCCGTCACAAACTTCCCATGTCTGTCTTACGAAACCGTCCAGGATGATGATGACGATGACGCAGCCAGCAAAGCTGCCCCATTATACGTTATCGGTGCCGGGCCCCCTTTTTTGCGTGACCTTGGCAAATGGCCCACATTTTCCAGCTCATTTGCATTGCCATCAACCTGCAGCTGAGATGAGTGCTGAGTGCGTGAACGTGCGTGAACGTGCGTGAATTTAACATAAATGGTGATGTGGGATATTAAGAGGTTTCACTGTCTGTCGTTAGAGTCGGAATGGAAATGAACGTCCTTTTGTGGGTTGCTTGCTGTAGGTATTTTAAACTTCTTTTTTATTAAACTTTATTTGAGTGTGAACTAGTGATGGGCGAAATGATGGTTTGATCGGAATCGATTCCGGAGCGCTCCGAATTTTGTGGAATCGATTCCGAACAGTAGGTCCGGATCCGGGGCCCCTTGCAAGATGTGTTTAACTGATTCTTTCTAAGTACGTGAGCGGAGGGGTGGGGGATAGGTCTGGTTATTCCTTCGTTTTTCGGGGCCCGCTACGAGCTCGAGCCCCCCCGCGGCTGCTCAGTCCGTTAAATCCGCCACTTCACCCGGATCCGGAATCGGTTTCGCACCCGGATCCGGAATCGGTTGCGCACCCGGAACCGGAATCGGTTCCGCACCCGGATCCGGAATCGGTTCCGGATCTGGTTCTAGCTATGGAATCGGAACCAGGTAGTTCCGATTCCGAGCGCCCATCACTAGTGTGAACGGAGATAGCTTATACAAAAATCAATCAAAATGATTTTTTTTTTCTATTTAAGCAAGGCAGTTTTTAAAGGAAAATAGCTCTTAGAAATCGTTAAACTGAAAGAACTACAGAAATGATTTTGAAAAATGAAAAAAATGTTAACGAAAATATCATTTCTTTAACAGTTTTGCTTCATAATGTATTTTACTTCTTCTTCTTTGTTGGCCTAACGACCACTTAGGTCATGCCTGCCATTTCTGGCTTACTAGACTTATTGATACCGCATAGTTGGATAGTCAGTCCTCACTATGGGGGAACGGCCCAGATGAGAACTGAACTCCGGTCCTGCCGTGTGAAGACCGGCGCCGCTGTCGCATCTACCACCGGGCCGCCCAATGTATTTTACTACTAACTTCAAATCATCTTTCAATAAAAAGACATGTGTTTACGCTTAGATGTCAAGCAACTTGACGAAATCTAGTTTCGTCAAGCTTGTTCATTGAAATATTTCAAGGATACAGTGAGGAGGGATGAGTGTCGCTCACGTGGGTGCAGCTCATAGGAAAATTATAAATAGGGCAGAAATCAGAATTACTCTCTCTTCGAATTTGGAACTCTGATCACAACGCTTGGTAATTATTACAACACAAAATTCGATCCGAAACTCCGCAATTCTGCAACATGTTTTCCAAAAGGTTAAATATTGCACCATCATCACAGCTTTTTTTGTGAATCAACAATAATTTTGTTTAATTTTTCCGTTCTTATAACATTATAAAGATAGAGCAAGAATCAATTGTAAAAGCCGCTCTACACGAAGCGCAAATACGATTTTGCGAACAAAAAGCTGTCATATTATTGTTATCGTTATTTTTAAAACGGTTTTGGCAGATAAAATTCAAACTGACAGCACTGCCAGCCTTCGCGCTTTAGTTTGCAAACAAGTTTGCCTTTCGTGTAGACCAGCTTTAACAGATTCAAATAAGTACTGTTGGGAAATATGCAGTCACAATTTTGCATAGTTCTATCACACTATGATAGTTCTGCTTACTGTGGAATATACACCTATACAACCTGCGAGAAAGCCTGTACATTTTTTTCGTGATTAAGTTAATAGTTGAGAAATAACACAAATCCAATCTACCACATATTTCGTATCAAACAAGAAACAAAATCATTTGAAATTTCGTTGTTTTCTTCCAGAAACTTTTGAAGCGATAAGTCAAATGTCACTCATCGGCTCACGCCCTTTCCGAGAAAAATTTTCCAATCGCTACATTAACTGTGGTAAAAACTAAAAATATTGTAGATAAATATTTCAATATTACACTAATTAACATCAGTAATAGAGATGCAATTAACAGTACAATAATCAAGAGATGTTGTTTTCTAGATTTCTAGATATCATTAATTTTGATGAAAGCGACGATTGTGATAAGTAGAAAGGTTTGTATACAGGTCACCAAGAATGGTTCGAACTTTTTACAGCTGTTTATTTTCACTTATATAATCTTTGGCCATCTCTTTATTGTCTTAAATACAAATAATTCTTGCTGGTTTTTTTGCAGTTTGATAACTACAGAAAACATATCCTAAAATAGGTTAAAGAGTAATCTTTGATCAGAAAAATATTCTAATTCATGTTAAAAGACTCCTATATTTTAGAGATAGACTGCACAAATCGAAGGTCTGAATACAATCTCGTCGAAAATTATGTTACGACATGTTATGCGTAATTGTTTATCTTCCTACATGCTTTAGAAATCTATGCGTATCTGTCCTACGATATAAGCAACAATTAAAGAAAAATAAAACTGCAAATAAACATATCAAAACTAAAATCATTGCCAACTCACTGCACTAATGCACTTGTTACGTGTTATGGTCCTTCTTGCTTGAACCATCACTTAAATATGCATCGAACACGAAAAAAAAAAACACACACACACACATTTTACAAGCCACAGAAACGACCACTCAACGAGCCATTTAGCAATCCTCGAGTAAGGGGCGTTCGTAATGATACCATAATTTCATCATTTTCCACGCGGACAATTTTTGCTTTACTTTGCTGCAGTTGTTGTGCATCGCTGTGCTGTTTTCTCTACTGTAGCGCTTATTGCACAGTATGGAATGGAAATTGTGCTGAAGTTGATGTTTCTTTTTATTTCTATTTGCCTGTGAAACAGTACAGATGGACAGATAATGTAGTTTAAGCAAGCAAAGAAAGCACTTATACTACCATGATGATGATGATTATGATGATGATCAAATTAGTCTCATTGTAAAACGATAATGTGAGTTGCATATCGTTACTGCTAGCTGGACACGTCTGGATGCACAATTTCTGTTATTTTTGCCTTTGTTTCTCGATACACGGAAGCTTAAATATTTTGTACATATTGAATGATACCTACCCCGACCATCAAAAGCAAGGGGATCAAAGCCTTTGTACGTGAAATTTTAAATCGCCATTTTTCAACAGGGAAGAAACAAAGCTTGAGCTTCGTTTCCTTTGAAGCTTAACGCACATCCGGAACACATACACTACGTTCGTTGCCTCCCTTGGGGCATTTCGTGACATTTCATCCCCCCACCCAAGGGCCGGCACGTAAAGCGGACCAAACGTGTTACATAAACCGAAACCCCGTCCCCGATCCGTTCCATATTTTGCCCAACCGATTCTATCGCCCTACTACCGATGCTGAGCAGCACAGCTTAATTTGCACATCATCGTCAACTTTGCACCTTTTGCATCAACATCTCGGTTCCACGTACCCAAAATAAATACTTGGCTACTGTAGATCAAAGAGCGCACAACAGAAAGGTGTGTATGTGTGAGTTGTAAGGACTTTATTTATTTCGTAAATTTATTCAGAAAAAATACCAAAAAGAAAGCAGCAAAAATCGTTCTCGAATCCATTTTGGTACACGTTCCCATCGACACCAAGTCTCGTGGCAGCCAATGTACAACCGGAAACTTGTACATCCCGGAAGCACATACAGTGTGTGGTTGTGTGTGTGTTGATGCAATTCGATGCATTTCACACCACGTCCAATCGAGGGCGGTGTTGCAGTGTATCGGATGAAGTGGTGCGCGATGAGGTGGTACGTGTCGGATCCCTAAATGCGAAAACTTTTCGCATACCATTTTGCGTGGAGTTGCATTTCGTTTGCCTTTTGTCGGTGGCCTGTTGCGAATGAGATTTGTTTGTTTCCGTTACTTTTCGGTGTGCGGTTAAGCTATTTTTCGTTGATGTATTTCACTAGTTGGCATCACTTTAGTTAATATTAGCTGTTTTGTTGCTTCTGCATTTCCTTTTCATACTCATAATATTATTTATTGAACATTTAACAGCATAGTTATAATAATTTTATACTCTGTCAAAACATCAACAATCAAAATTGGAACAGGCAATAAATAATCATCAATTTTGTTTAGTTGTGTTCTTTAAAATTTTACGACAAAAAATTGAGGGCAAAGTTATTGGATAATCCCAAACCGGATTTGCCTTTTGAATGATTATTATTTACATGCAAAATCGTGTAAATTTGGCATCTTATATAACTACATATTTCGTCAAAGAAATAAATAATTAATAGTTGGCAATCAGCGTTTACAAAAAATGTTATACTTTATAAGTTTTAATTTTTTGAGAACTATTGTATATTTCAGCTAGACACTCCACTAGCAGATGATATCATGCTACTGCCACCTAGCATGAAGACACACGAAAGGCCATCCGTCGACTCAAGAACAACAAGGTACCAGGTACTGACGGAATAGAAGCCGAGCTGAACAAAAACGGAGGTGCAGCACTCGAACAGGAAATTCATCAAATCATTACTGAGGTATGGGATAGCGAATTGATGCCTTGTGATTGGAATCTTGGCTACCCCATATACCAGAAGGGAGATAGGCTAGAGTGCAGCAACTACAGGGGTATTACGGTGTTGAATACCGCCTACAAGAGTCTCTCCCTAGTTATACAAGATAGACTTGTCCCATTCGTCGAAGAGATAGTTGGAAACTATCAAAGAGGATTCCGAAACGGAAAATCAACCACTGACCAGATGTTCACCATGCGGCAAATCCTGGAGAAGATGGCGGAACAGCAGCTACACTCCTACCATCTCTTCATCGATTTTAAAGCCGCATACGACAGTATAGCCAGGGTAAAACTATACGACGCAATGAGCTCATTTAGAATCCCGGCCAAGCTTACCAGGCTTGTACGTATGACGATGACCAACATCACATGCCAGGTGAAGGTGGATGGAAAACTCTCAGGGCCCTTTGCTACCACCAAGGGTCTGCGCCAGGGAGACGGGTTTGCTTGCCTCCTATTCAATCTGGCGCTAGAGAGGGCCATCCGAGACTCGGAGGAGGAAACTTCGGGGACCATCTTCTACAAGTCACTCCAGATCTTGGCATACGCTGATGACATTGACATCATTGGTTTGAGGCTCTCCTATGTAGCAGAAGTTTACCAAAGGATCGAGCATGTGGCACTGAACCTCGGGTTGGAGATCAACGAGGTAAAAACCAAAATGATGGTGGCACCACCAGCGGCCCTGGTAACACACACTGATTTACGCAGGGGTGATGTACTGTACACTCAAATTACCTGTCGCGACGGAAGAAGCTGGGACTTTACAGAACCTTTATAGTCCCAGTACTCACATACGCCTCTGAGACATGGACTCTGTCCAAAACTGACGAAACCCTCTTAGCCGCGTTCGAGAGGAAGATGCTCAGAAGGATTTTTGGCCCCGTATGTGTGGAAGGACAATGGAGGAGCCGCTACAATGACGAGCTCTATGAGCTGTACGGTGAACTCACCATCGTGCAGCGAGTTAGGCTCGCCAGGCTCCAGTGGGCTGGTCATGTCATGAGAATGGCACCGGACGACCCAGCCCGTAAAGTCCTTTTAGGCCGTCCACATGGATAGAGGAGGCGTGGTAGGCCCAAACTGAGATGGAGTGATGGCGTAGATGCGTCCGCCAGAACGGCCGGGATATTGGATTGGCAGACGACGGCGCTAAACCGTGAGCGGTATCGAGGATTGTTGCAGCAGGCCAAGACCGCGAAGCGGTTGTAGCGCCTGATAAGTAAGTATGTTGTAATTGTATATTTCGGACGACAATCTATACTTTGATGAGACTGAGAAATAAAACTTATATAAATTGAATGTTTAAATAGCAAAATTTTAAAAGAAAAATACTAATAAAAACATAGGAGCATGATATGGAAAAATTGAGTAAAACGCGATACAAAATCATCTATAAATGGTACACTTAACATAAGAAGATTCAATCATACACCATTTTATAACAAAATATTTTGCAGTTTGTCCTTTGTTTTAATTGATTGTATATCATGTCTATACCGAAGTTCGTGCAGTAAACTCATGGTTGTTGCAGCTCATAATACACTACACCCTGCTGATGTCACCAAATGTACTACATGATCTTTGCACAGTGAATTAGTGATGGGATCGTGATTGGATCCCAGATCCCGATCCCTGGATCGAGGATCTGGATCGAAGATCCGGATCGATGATCGGGATCGAGAATCCGGATCGAGGAGCCGGATCGGTGATCCGGACTGAGGATCCAGATCGGTGATCCGGATCGGGAAACTGGATCGGGGATCGGGGATCCGAATCGAGAATTCCCCCACCCCTCCTCCCTCCTCCTCTCCCCTCGCTCAGTCACCACCGGTACAGATCTTAGCGGGACAAATCAATATGAAATAACCCCCCCGGTCGTAAACTATTGGCCTCGGATCGAATCGGATCGGAGGATCGGATCCCAAGTAGGATCGGATCGTTGGGATCGGATCCCTCATGGGATCGGAGCTGCACATCACTACAGTGAATATTCGGCATAAATGTCGCAGATGAGTTATGGCCGAGGTATCCATAAACAGTAAGAAATTTTGGGATATCGCCAGTAACGCCAGTTTAAACGACAATCGAATTCCCAATAATCACAATTAACGAAATACAAATTAAGTAAACATGATATCGGGCGGCCTGGTGGTAGTTGCAATAGCGGCGCCGGTCTTCACACGGCAGGACCGGGGTTCAAGTCTCATCTGGGCCGTTCCCCCATAGTGAGGACTGACTATCCAACTATGCGGTAACAATAAGTCTAGTAAGCCAGAAATGGCAGGCATGACCTAAGAGGTCGTTAGGCCAAGAAAGAAGAAGAAGATATCATGAAAATATATAATGTAAAATCTTAGAGAAGTTGTGTAAGAAGTTTTTGCCAAATACAAGATACAGGATACTTTGCATACTTTTTTCGATCGCGCTACAATTTATAGACACAAATCTCGCACCTCTAATCTATTTTTTTCTCAAGATTTAAAAGAACAAAGATAAACTTCGATACTTTGTAATAACTTACCACAACCAGCATTCCCTACGAGATGAACAACCATCTGTGATGAGCTTTTCTACACAAAACGACAAAAATAAAAACAACTCGTACCGTCACATGTTATTTACAGCTTCACCATTCGACAACCATTGCTCCATTTCGTCAATCGTAAAGTTTCTCATCGCTTGCACGTCCATAAATTCATCGTTCTGCTCCTAAGTACCTTCTCGTGCGCTATTCTGTACTATCCAATTTTCAGTGTTCAGCACCACCTTTTCTGGTGCTCGATGTCACCGTAGTTTGTCATACCTGTTTATCGTACGGTTAGGCGACGCTGCACGGCCCAACTTCATCGTGTTGCCGACATGCATGCATCAATGTATCGTGCTGATTCGTTTCGATCCAAAACCCAATCAGAGGTGTACTCGTGTAGCACTGCCTAAACGCAGTTTCCTCCCGGCACTCATTCCCTAGCCTCCTCCACTCTCCCCGCAAAACGCTTCCGAGCATGAACGTGAGCTGGCTGTCAAAATGGGAAAAGCGACCCGTTTTTCATCCGCATTCAACTTAACAATCCACCACCACAGCCACTTCAACGATCATCGACGCCGTGCAAAACTAGCATGAAGGTGAAAACTGCGTTAATGTATAATTCAACGTGATGCGAAACCATCCCGTCCGTGTCCGCCAGGAAGTGGTTGGCCGGGAGTGTCTTGCTTGTGGTTAAGCTTTGAACTTTCAATCGGCGGACGGTTTTTGGCGAAGCTACCCGTTTATGCGCAGGTGGCACGTTTCGTCAATTGAGCGTTGGACCATAAAGTTCATGTTGCCGCTTTACAAACTGTGCTCGGCACCGACGAGTGCTTGTTGAGACCGACGGGATGTCAAGTTAACCTGGTCGTGTGTGCAAATTGTGTCTGCTGGGAACTATCAGCTGGAGTGTGTCATCGGTTCGGTTTGGTAAATCTTAATCGTATGCAGTAAGCAGGTGCTTTCCATTTCGAAACTAGCAATTTGTTTTATTGTTAATAGTTTTTGATGAAATAGATTCGTGAAGGATAAACAAATGTTGACATAATAGCGACATTAAAGCTTCACCATAATTTCATTATACTCTCAGATACATATAAGATTTTTGCCAGTATTTCTTTCACTGTTAACATCTCCGAGAATCATTATCAATTTCCGAGCCGTTTCTCAACTCAACTCAAAACGATGTTGACAATTTACAACAAGAATTCAATTCAAATTTAAGTGGATAATATTTAAGTACATTCTTTCAGAACAATGATCTTTCAGCAATGACAGAACTCAAATATTTCTGTCTGTTTCAACCTTTAAATCCGCATCATCTTGAGAGGACCTCTTGAGACAACTCATGATCAGTGTCCAGAAATGGTTCGGGCATTGGGCACAGTTCTTGATTGTTGCTAAAGATATTGATCTTTGTTAAGATAAAATTGTCGAGATAAAATTTAGTTAAGATCAAATAGAGAACTACTTTGACTTAAGGTCCTCTTAAGGTCCTAATAATGCATTAAATAAAGTTGCAAGATAAGATATAACCTTGGACAGGAACAATCTAAACTAATAGGAATGATTTTCTTGTTGGTTTCTTACTTTTAATATCCTTTTTTCCTCGTAATTACAATCATCAAGCTACTTCAAGACTAGATCTAGAACTAGAATCATAGATATTGAAATCGTATCATTGCTATGCAATTTTAACTTATTTAATCTATTTTAAACAATTTACTCCTTCTTCTTCTTCTTTCTTGGCCTAACGACCTCTTAGGTCATGCCTGCCATTTCTGGCTTACTAGACTAATTGATACCGCATAGTTGGTTAGTCAATCCTCACTATGGGGGAACGGCACAGATGAGACTTGAACCCCGGTCCTGCCGTGTGAAGACCGGCGCCGCTGTCGCATCACCACCGGGCCGCCCTTACTCCTATTTCACGTTACTCCTATTTACTCCTATTTCACGTTAATGAAATTAATCCTATTTCACGTTAATGAATATCTTAATCTTATCATCCAGCACCCTTTTTACTCACAATATTATGTGTTGGTTACCTCTTGGCTAACTGCATCTGCACTGCAACTTAACCTCACATCATATTGCACTTCTGCATACATTTCAACGTTCAGGCACCGAAACCATCTGACTCCTCAAACTGCCCGATCTTAGCCACATTCAATTACGCCTCAAACTATGCAATTACATACCTCCACACTATCTGCTTCTTGCACCTCCACGTCCACAAGCAGCTCGACGAAAAGCATTATATGCCAAAAATCCAATATTACTACCACCATACTGTCAGCTGCCGTGGCCGCGTACGCCGAAAACTTCATTTCAATAAACCGAATGTTGGCTTTTCTAATTAAAACCTCGCTCAAAAAGCTTCGCTTCGCTCGTTCATCCACCCCGAATGGAAAACCGCATTCATTGCGGGTGTATGTCGGTGATAAAAGTATTACAATGTTATGCCTTGCGCGCTTTCTCCTCCATGTCCACGTCCTTCGGCTTGTTTTTCGCAATGTTTACACACTGTTAGTCGCGAATAAGGGGGAGTGCGTCTTTAGAGCGCGTCTGAAAAACACGGTGAAAAACAACATTCACCAGCAATCTGAAAAGCAACCTACAACCCGTACGCTTTCTGCCGGGAAGATAACCATCTTCAATCCAATTACAATCTCGCCCGCGTCTCCTGTTCGCAGCAGGCTAGAGTTTCTTCGCCGACCAGCTGAAAGCCGAAAGCGACAGCCATGAAATTCTAGAAGATAACAACACAACGCCAAAGTGAAAACGTAACAAAATGCATTAGAAAATAAAAAAGCTCATCGCCTCACAAACAACCTCTAAACATTTGAAACACCATCTACCAGCGATCTACTGTAGCAATGGTAATGGTGACTTTTGAGAAGAATTGCAACACATTTCTTTCCCACGGCATTGCCGCCAATTCTGCGGGAGCTTGAATGGCTGTGAAGCGCAGCAGATCCTGGCACGTTGATCTTGTATGAGAGCTACCACATTTTGCTCAGCAAACCTATGATAAGGAACTGATCCATTTACGGTAACATCCATCAAATTTCCAAAATTCCATCTTCCAGCTTTTTCTTTACTGG
Organism: Anopheles maculatus; assembly: GCA_002091835.1. Lineage (NCBI taxonomy): Eukaryota > Metazoa > Arthropoda > Insecta > Diptera > Culicidae > Anopheles > Anopheles maculatus. The sequence continues at coordinate 90,154 of KZ062721.1, forward strand.
GAAAATGCTTTCGTACACTCTGTGTGCGCAGAAGTGTGTAGAAAAAAGAGTGAGAAATTCTACGAAGAAAACAACATACAAGCACGCTTTTAATCTCTGTTCTCGATTCAGCGAAACCATCCAGCTTTCATCTTCTATACTCCCGAAAGCTTTCCCCACGATGTGCGAAACGCTAGCTTTTCACAGTTTTCTAAGTGTGTTTTTGCGGTGTCGTGGGAAAATATTAGAGAAACATATTTCTTTACGCTGTTCATTTTCTGCTTTTCCGACAGAAAGCAACGAAACGAAGAAGAATGCACCGTTGATGAAATTCGTCAAGCAAATGGTACGACTAAGTCTGGTACGACTGATATAGTATGAAAGGAAAAAGCTTCAACATTCTAATTGCTTACCGGTGCCGGTGTTTTCGCACCATGCTGGCGATGGTGATGATGGCGCGGCAAACATCGGGTGGGCGAAAAAAGTGAAAATTGGTGTTGATGAAATAACAACGGGAATTTCAACCTCGGTGAGTAGAGTGTGGATAGGACAAAAACCGCAAACCACACGGTTTTGATCGGTACAGCACATTTTGATACGCACTTGGAGACGGATATGGTTGTTCTGGTGATGCTTTATTTTCACTTTTAATTTATTTAATACATTGCTTTTAAGAGTGTCTGCCGCATGGGGTTGAAGTGGAATTTTGAACGATTTAAAACTTTAATCACAAGAAATTTACATGAGGAAAAAGTTTATTTAATCACTCGCTACTAACAGTTTTCTTGGAATGAATACAAGAATCAATTACATACGGACAAATATGACCAATTAAAAAAGACTATTTCTTTAAATATATAGATTAAAAATACATACGTTATACCAAATTTACGTAAGATTCACAGAAATTGTTAATCAGTTCGCAGTCATATTTCCCAGATTTAATTTCTTGTATTTTACCGTTTTTGTTTGAGTTGTGTTGAGCAAGGTTTTGCAGCTTAATTCCTGTAACATCCACTAGAATGTATAATTAATATTTGCGTAATATATCAAATTAGTACGTCTAAACGTTTTATTTTTCTGTATTCCAGGAACACTCAATTAGTAAATCTATTTTCTGTTTGAATAAATCACAAAATTTTAAATTTGAATAATTGTAACATACAGCTAATGGTAAATCTTCATCGTTTTTAAAAATTGCTTGCAAAGAGAAGGTTTTTTTTTTCAAACATATTAACTGACTGCGCTAATTGCTTAATGTTTAGGTTAGGGGTAGTATGTTTTATCGATATTCAGACATGAAAATATAATAGAAATAAATGACTTTGACTAGGCATAGCTCCTAGGCAGGATTGGAATAAAGTTTGGATGGAAATTTCTACTACTGCTAACTTAGTTGAGTTTATCAACCTTTGTACTCGTGAACTGAATGCCGGAGCTCAAATCGACACGATTTACACTGATCTGAAAGCAGCATTTGACTCGATTCCTCATTCAATCCTTCTCACCAAACATGCTATGCTGTGCATTCCCTGCAAGATCTTGTAGTGGTTTGATTCGTACCTGATGAATCGTTCATATACGATTAAGATTGACACGCACATCTCTCACGACATAATCAGTATCACTGACGTTCCAAAAGGAAGCAACATCGGCCCGCTCCTGTTTGTTATCTTCATCAACGATGTCGCCCTGGCTTTACCCTCCAGCTCCATCCTTTTGTATCGTTTTGCACCCGTCTGTAACTCGTCAGATACCAAGTGACTTCAAGACTGTCTCATTTTGTACTGCTCCTGGTGCAATCGCAACGGCTTAGCAATCTGCACTAACAAATGTTTCACTGTTCGCTCGCAGGCAGAATCCGAACATAGCTGCCTATCACATTGAAGGTATTATAATCAAACGGCAATCCTTTGCCAGGGACCTCGGCATACTCTTAGGTGCGAATCTGACCTTCAGACTGCATACCGATGACGTCATCACCAGAGGTAACCAATTGCTTGGCTCTTCTTCACGACAGTCAAAGAATTCCGTTATCCAGTGTGCATCAAGACAGTCTACTGCAGTATGTGTTCTTTGGAACCCCACCACTCTCACCTGTTCTGCACGAATCTAGTCGATTCAGCGTAAGTTAACTCGATGTGACTTAGGGTTGCTTCCTTGGCAAGACCACCAGAATCTTCAATCATATCGTGTTTGATGTCGCGTTCGCCGGACCCCTTTCTGTTCGAAGACGTAATGCTGAGTGCAGGTCTGCTGAACGAAAGTATCGACTCGCTGTCTCTGTTATCATGCATCGATCCAAATGCACCATCTTGAGCACTCGGGACCAGGAACACACTCTGTGTTATTCAGCCCCGTTCCAGCGCTGGTCGGTCCAACCCTATGCTGCATGTCAGCGGCCTTTAACTCCGTTTCGGATACATTTGATTTTGGTCAATCTTCCGACTGTCTTAGAGACAGGCTCCGTCTTCTCCCATAGCCGCAGTTATTTACGGAACAGCAAGTTCAGTCGATGTTATCAATGCAATTCAATTAGGCCTCGGGGCCCGTTATTATAATAAACACTTGCTTTTAAAACTGTCTGCTGATAAGTAGAATAACAACAATCAAACGCTAATAATTTTGTAATTTTTGTAAACTTTCCTACAATAACACTTACATTTAGGTCAACAACAATGGGTAAACCATTTCCCTCGCATAATCAAGACAGCTGACAATGCTCTGAACTTTGATCAGTTTCTGAAAGTGTCTGGAGGAATACCAAACTGAGCACATAACGCTGAACAAAGGGAGTCGCTCGCCAGCAGTGATAAATGAATTTCCGTTTTCCTTTTTTGCAAATTAAACCAGCAAACTTAACTCACTTGGTGCGGCTGTAATTTCTGCACTGCAGTAACACACCATCGCAGCTGGACCGAGTGAACGCACCAAACATAAAATTTATTCAAATCTGTTGAAATCTGTCGAACAAAAACTTGCTATGCAAAATCATTCTTCGAGAGCTGCGTGGAATCTTGGGAGACGTCCGGTCAGTGGAGTCTGTGGAGTGTTGAAAATAATTAGCAACTCTCATTACACGCCAACTGGTACCCGGCTTAGTCCCATTTGCTGTAGTGACCAGCTCCAGTACAACTTCTTTCCTGTTTACTGGCATTGCGATGGTTTTTATTTTCTTATCGTTCGCTCCGTGCACCACCGTTCGCATGCATATTCTGGACATCTTGAGCGCTGGTGGACAAACTTTCGGTCGCTTGCTTTTATAACGCTGTCACACACCAAAAAGCATAGCTTTTGCGTTCTTATTTGTTTGTTTTATTTTTGTTTAGCCTCTTCTTTATGCCTCATTGCAATGAGTTTTGTCGTGCACTTCTTTAAGTCTTCCGTTTTTTTCCGGTGTGCTGCGGAACTTGTGGTACACGTTTGTTAGTACCAACAGGACATTTTAAAAAAGAACTACACAATTCCTTCACTTTCTTATCCCATACTCTAATGTTTGCCAATTGCAGTCGACACTCGACGAACTTTCACTCTCGTTGCTGGTAAATATTTAATAGCGTTTCCGAAACCTCTGTTTGTGTTTTTGAACATGTTGGACCGAGAGAAAAATTCCTTGTCATACCACCATTATCCACACGTCTACGCTCTTATCCTTATGCTTTAACACAGACAGCACAAAATAAGCAACCCACCATCGTTTGCAAATATTAGCTGTGAAATGATTCTAAAGCAGAAAAGAAAATGAAGCTAGTACTGTGTGGCAGCGACAACAAGAAAAAACCAAGCCCCGTACAATAAACACCGACGTTTTTCCTGGCGTTGCGACTGTGGATATTCGTTATTTAACAATGTTTGGCACGAGTTTCCGGCGGGAGTCCGTCCGGCTGTTTGCACTCGCACAATAAGTCGGACCGGGACCGGGACTCGAAGTTTAATCGGCCGGTTGGACACAGGAAGAAGTTGTTAAGGTACTGGGATTGTCGGCTTTCTTCGTTGGTCAAACAAACACGGCAAACCCACGGCGTACGGGTGTTACTGTTGCTTGCCGTTCTTTCTTTCTTTTTGGTTCGGAGGTGCTATTCAGATCTGATTAAGCTATTTTGGTTCCGGCCTGATTGCTCATTAGGCACATTGGTCACTTAATTATGGGGTCTGGTAATGGGAGAATAAAACGAGCAATGTGTGGAGGTTCAACGCCTTTAAATTCATGAAACATCAATAATTATCATTTATGTTAAACTGAAACCAGAAGAAGATAGGAAAGGAAAGGATCTTTTTGATCGGAGTAAGAGTAAACCAGAGTTTTTATGACAGCGACGCCAATATTTCACTATAAAAATCCCAAGTCATAACTCATGCAGCAAGCACTGTTAAATCAGCAATGAGTAGTTCATAGTAAGGAAAGCTTTAATGCCCAGGCCGTGATCTTCAGATTTTAAAGAGGCTGGACTAGCTCAATCAGTGACGAATTACATGACGCGTGGGTGGCTAAATAAAGGCTCCGCCGATCAAGGTGCTCACTTAAGGGGCTTTGTCAAGTAGACCTTGCCCTAGAGGTTTCATGAAAGAGAGTTCGTTGAAGGACTCAACAAAATGTATTTTTGTGTACAAATTGTCTCAAGATTCTTATCCTAAATTAAATGGCTAAGTTTAATGGCACCTTAAAGATTATAGATACAGATTATTTAGGACTTTAAATAGAATCTTTATTACATTACGAAAAGTGCTAGCTCTTTTTATTTGATGACATCGCGATATATGATATTTAATGATGAACCGAATATATCGCGCAATATTTCAGAATCACTCTTCTCTCTCATGTGTCCTCAACTGCTTGTCTTTATGTACCGAAAAAAGTATTTTGATATGTCCTTTGCACGTGTGAGATCAGAGGTAATTTATGACTATAACTTGGGCTTCATTATGACAATGGTATCAACCAGCGCAACAGAACTCTAAGAATTTTAATATAAATGATTTCGGAATTTGACGACTCCCGATGTTGCTTGATTACCTCACCTGTGAGCTCTGTTCGCACAAATGAATTGATAAAAGGATTTGAGGCCATCCTACATTGAGAGTTGTAAACTGTTAGGGCCTGGAGGCTTTAGACCATCGGCGTTATTTGCATCAGACCTCATTCATAGCAGTACTTTGAAGCATGAATTGGTGGAGGATTTACAGTCACGATCCTTTTTTGTTAGGTGTACTCATAATCCCGGCGGACCGCCTCCCCGTACGCAGGACTGACTATCCAGCTACGGGTAAAAACTAAGTCACAGGAAGCTAGCAATAGCAGGCCAAGACCTCACGAGGTTGTAGTGCCAAAGAAGAAGAAGAAGAAGTACTCATAACAAATAAAGACAAATGTTACATATTACCCGATCGCACACTGAATTCGGATATAGTGTTCTTCTAAATTCTTTAAACAACCCGTTTTAATACGCATTGGCATATGTGCGACTTTCAAAAGTGTTTGTACATAAGTGTTTTTAAGTTATTTTACATGTTGTTAGCCTATTATTATTGTTAAGCCTTGTTTATCATTATTATGTTAGCCTCGTTAAACCCTTATCGGCAGACAATCCCACATTGAATTAATACAGACAAATAACAAAGAAATAAAAACAAGTATCACGAGTCCAAAAGATATATTAAGAAAGCTTTAAAACTAGTCTTGATAAGCAGTCACTTATGTCGTTAATAATTTTCCTATTTTTAGAGCAAAGAACAATCAGAATATCAACTCGATATCAACCAACTACAAATGTGTTACAGGCTGTATCAAAATACATTTGTAATTAGCAATTCAACCAACACCAAATCATTACCAACCTTCCCCTTTATTCTAGGTGTGTCCTTATCATATCAGTTAATGTCATAATTGTACACGAACCACGATGTCCACCAAAGAAACCATATCCATTGCAACCGAATGTGTGGTACCGCTTATAATATGCAATCCATAACCACTAATTATCGTTATCAGACTTGCAAATGAATGCGCTTGAAGCGTTGGCCAAAACCCATCGGTGCGCGTCGCATTATTAGCATACCAGTTCCGATGCTCCCGACCACAAGATTGGAGAAGAAAATGATCGACTTTGACACCATCAATCAAACTATTAACGAAGCCAGAGAAAAACCACAAACACGGTCACAACTCTCGCACCTACATTAACGAACGGTGAAACTAATTGCGTGGAAAATGATAAACCACAGCAGCCCCGATGGTAGTGTACGGAACGGATGAGGCAAATATCCTTGTTGGCAGGGTGCTTTCGTTGTGGTACGATAATAATATTTAGTTAGTTTGTTTGCTTTGCTTTCTTACTGACAATAATTTCTAATCTACTTCTCATCGCCTCACGCATATTAATCTCTTCCAGCAGACAACGCACATTATGAAGAATTAGTTTCTCACCCTGACCTCGGCTAGGGAGGTAACCTTCGGGTCGTAAACTTTAATCGCCAAGATCGGGGCTGGTAGTTATGGTGTATCAAATGTTGAGGCCTTCATGTACCTATCACCTTCTAACGAACGATCTGGGGCACATCGTTTCATTCTATTAGTTCGTTGCTTGTATCTCCTGGACTCCTAGTAGCGATCCGTAAAACTGGGAAGTGCCATTGTAAGAACACTCTGCGGAAGTGTCCGGAGCAGGCATTGGAAAGGGGCTTGCTCTCCCTGAAGACATTAGCATTACGTCTATCATCTGCTAAACGATGCCATAATCAGCATAAACATTCACAACCGTTCCAAAGCATCCAACAGTGGCAAGGCTGTGTTTCGAAACCCGGAAAGCTACCATAATGTGTACATTGAAGACCTTCCGGTCAAATGTTGGCCCAATGAGGCCTTTTTTTTGTTACCATAGCCAGCCGTAACGATTTGTGTGAAGCTGCCAGGATACTTACATTTGACCTCCCTAGTATCTGAAACCTGATTTTCCGATTGTTGGAAATCATCACCAGACGGCGGTGGTTGCGGTGAGCGATACCGCCCCCTTTTTAAGACCAAACGCCACCGAAAAGCGCCAGCGCGTGTGTAATATGAATTTCATGAAGTCAAACGAACTGGAACATAAAAAATACGTTACCATGCCCCGTGCGAATACGATGGAAAAGTGCGTGCCGTATCCGAGTGCGGCCAAAAGTGACCAAATATTTATGTTGCGATTTTTGTGTTTTCTTCCTCTGTTGTCTAGCGTCAAGCGTTCGAGCGGAGCTTTTTTGTGGCCTATCCAACCCTCGGTTCGTGTGTAATGTGGCGACTGTTTTAATTTTTCGTTATTGTACTGAATTTCTTTCCATCGTCTGACGGTTCCGTGTGCAAAAAAACAAAATCTCGTTTGCTGTGCATTCTTCCTCGTTCTTGGTCGTTCGGACAACGCTTCAACGAGAATCTGTTTATTCTAATGTCGTATACTGTACGCATTCGATAAAAAAACGACGCACTTCAACGGTTGATGAGATGTTGAGCATGGTCAAGAGCGTAGCAAAAAGTTCAAGAAGAAAATTGACACCGGACAATGATAACGACTATATCATTAGAGTCTGGTTTTTGTGTATTTATTTTTTGTTTGTCCTTTAGTTTATGGAATCGGTTATTTAAATGTAGTTTAGATAGAAAATAAACCTTTTTGGCTTTTTTCTTTCATCCCATAGATAATAATGTTCCTTAATCATTTTAATTTAAGCCACATAAATTTAATTCCTTGTTTTTTACGTTTCTATATAAACATCCAAACTAACTTTCCTATAAATTTCGGTCAATATGCCATAAAGGTACCATAAATTGTATGCAATATATTGCGTACAACAAAACATTGCATACGAACTTGGATATCCTCTGTTATACCATTCAGAATTTATAGAACACTTTAAGATTAAGCAAACGAACAGTTAATAGAAAAGTAAATATTTTTATTACGTCCTTTATTTTTGGGAACAAATTGAACAATTCATAATTTTACCATAACTTATGTTTATTTAGGCAAATCTAATACGAATATTGATTTCTATAGCTAGAAACAATACTGAAATATAAATCCCTCTCTTGAACTGCTTACTTTTTTTATAACTCTCAATTTTATAACTATATTTTATTATACACTTTTTCCATTTGTTTCAACTGTTTGTTAAAAATAGTTTAGCAAAATAATGTATAAAACATTTTTTCATGCAAAACACGATTTCAAACACAATAGGATCAGTTTCAAATCCCGTCTAAACCAACAAGCCTATGTAAGCTTCTGTAAGATCAGATTTTTTAATCATAAATTTCAGAACTAGAAGAAATTTTGTAACCTAAAGCTGTGACTTTGACAAAATTCTGAAACTTTAAAATAATCATGGAGATATCGTGCAAAAGGTTCAATAAACATCATTCACTTCTTCACAGACGTCAAACTGTCAGTAATTTTCCACTTTCTTGTCACATCTTTTTCGAGTAAGCAATAAAACTGTGTTTCATCATCTGTCGACAACAGTACACCCATTTTATTCTGTTAATTAACTTTTATCATTGGAAGGAGCTTAAAAATTCTCATTTTATCTAAAACAAACACTCCATAGTATGCAGTTATCAACAGTAAAACATAACCTCAATATCAAACCGGAATAGCTTCTGTGGTGTTGTTATTCTCTGTGCAAACTTTCAGTTAATCTTGGGAATGTTTGAGCAAACTTTTCAACTTAAAGGTCACAAAAACTCGAACCGATACCGATCACCGAATACCGATAATTCCATTCAACTGGATAAATTCCTATGGAAGAAATCTGTCAACCCTGTACTACCGATGCCTTGTGGCTGTGTTTTAAGACGCATCCAATCATGCTGTACGATTGTGTTGATCAGCTCCTTAAGTATGCACGAAGCAACAACGAAAAAAAAAACCACTGCACCAAAGCTTCTGTCTGAAAAACCTCAAAAAACACCTGGTGTTCGGGTGCGTACGTCTGGCATGCTCTCGGAACGCGTCACCGCCGCCATGCCGACGCTTTCCATACATCGGCCCAAAGGACGGTGGTACGGCCGCGCGCCAGGAACGTTAAACAATATCCAATCAAATTAATAACAACCGCACGGAAAAGGATTTCACTACAGCTGGGACCGGGTTAGAGAAAGAAAAGGTTGAGCTGTCGGTTTTTTTTTTCTTCACTCTTATCCTTTTGCGTTTGTCACGCTTTTTGCTGCTTCAAGGGATAGCAGAGAGGCGAAATAAACCGCACCAGCAGCATGAAAAGCAAGCCCATAAAAAGAAAGATTGTTGAAATAAGCAGCAAGCATCGGGCTGATCCTTTTCATAAAATTGACCATGCAGAAGAGAGAAAAAACCAACCCCCGGAGATACTCCGAAACATCACGATCGAAGCTGGGAAGCCACAAGAAATCAAAGGCCACCTTCAGGGCAAGACAGACGCCTGCGGGCGTCTTCGTTTACTTCGATTCTGTTAAACTGTTGCTCCTTCGTTCGCATTTATGATCTCTGCTGGCACGAACGATGGTTGGCATCAGAAGAAGCTGTTGTTTGCGAAGAGTTCCAGCCACAGATGGTAATGAAATTAAGCACCTTCTTGAAGATCTTCGCCTATGGAAGCTTCAGCAGCAAAACACCAACCGAACACTTCCTTAGAAAAACGTTTACCGGTGCCCGGTGCATGTGTATGTGCGTGGAACAGTGCTAAGGATCCCGAGCATAATGGCCATGAAATGAGAACGACCTCTACGATCGGCCAAACATCGCCTTTACCACCGTTGAAACTAAGGATCCTTTCCATGTTCTGTGTAGCACACACACAAAAAAAGGACACTTTCACGAAGAATAGCTCACAAAAAGGAAGGACGCGATTGACCTAAACCATGAAAAAGTGAACCCAATCGTCCAAGTGCATACGACAGATTTTTTTTTTGTAGGGAGATGCAATTTGGATTCCGTTTTCGGCTGCATCTTCTTGCAAGCATATTTCACTCCCAACCCATCTTTAGCGATCTCGAATCCCTTCAGGAGGGAGGGCTAAAGAACTCCGGTTTTGCTATGGCGTTTTGATTCTTACATTTTCTTTCCGTTTTGCTTGGCTGTGGCTTAGGAGATCCCTTTTGCTTCTTCGTGCTTTAGAAATGGAACGCATACTGCGACTTAAACGTAATTTGATTTAGTCTTGTTCCATCTTTAGTTTGCTCTCTCTCTCTCTCTCTCTCTCTCTTTGTCACAATCTCTTTTACACTGCTTTGTAACATCGCTCTCCTGTTGCGCATGCACAGTTTATGACAAACACCATCTGCATTAGGAGTTCGTTTTGAAGATCGTGACAGGGGTTGGTTTGACGTACCTTAAAAGCAATGATTAACAATTAGTATTAGCAAGTGTTAACATAGAGGCAGCAATGTAACGTAGTAGAATAGTTTAAGAAGGCTTGTAATATTTACTTCAGCATCAACTTCAATGTTCTGACATGGTTTCGATCCACATAGTGGAACTTTTAAACCACTTAGTGGAATGTTTCAAACGGAATGTGGAATACTCCAAGCTCACTGAGGAACGTTGCAATCATAGAATAGAATATTGAACATTGCAGTATCGCATTAATGATAGGCTATCAGATTTAGTTCGAAAAAGTAGTGATTACAACAACTTTTCCACTAATTTTGACATCAAACTCGTTTAAATGTGAATAGTACAGCGTATGAATGGTGATGTAAGCAAACTATTTTATGACTTTTTTCAATTTACTTGTTTAAAAGGGGAAGTTTGGTCATCCAGGCATGACAGAAATTCCACAGTTGATTGAATAGTTCTACAGCCGAGTTACACAATTTCCCTAATTGAATGCAAAAATTCCACATGAAACTTCAATTGTGAACTTCCAACTTCAAATATTAAACTATGTATTTGAAGTATTCTGCAGAGAGTTTTAATAGCTCCATCATATATATCAAATCTCTGTTAGTACACATTTGTCAGTACATACAATTTTATCACAGTCCTTCGTACAAGGAGATGGTAGAATCCGAATGGGATTCAAAATAATTGTTGAGGAATATTGTCAATAAAAATAATGGATATTAGCTTCAAGAGATTCTTCTTTGGCACTACAACCTCGAGAGGCTTTGGCAGGTCATATTTTAATTCATTCGACGAATGGACAGTTCGGATATGCTGTGATAGAAAATTCAAGGCATTTTATCATGGATATTATGGTGAGCACCTCATATACCCAACATTCTACAGCGTCCTTGAGAATTGTTGAACAGTTTAATATGTCTAGAGGCGAACAAACCATCAAACATACTTTTATACTACGAAAATACGGAATCTGTATTTTCTTTCTTTAAAATAGCAGTAGAAACAAAACTAACTAAAGCGGTCATAAGTATAGACTTTAAAAACATTCTTATACTTTGGAAATTGATTCTAAACATTAGATCTTTTATCCAATACTCTAAAAGCTTACTTTTATGCGTATTAAATAGTTTTTTGTTCATCCGTTCGATGCATTTCATTTCCAAATAAGCTCCTAAGCAAACAACGACCAACAATACCACGGAAGCACATAAAAAGCAAATCCTTTCTCCTCAAGCCATCGATCCCTGTGAGCAGATGCATCCGACATTGATCGACCATCAGGATGCTAGCTCAATATTTGATACTCTTCATTCTAGCACACTCTCGATGCCGTGTATCGCATCCGCATTCCAACACTACCAAAGATTTAGAGGTGTTTCGATCACGCTGCGTAGGAATGTGTTTCGCCTGTTTCATGGTTCTGGTCCTAGGAGCAAAATAACTAAGCTTCGGTACCTTTTTCCCCGTCGATCTCGTCCTTTTTGTAAGGATCGATCGTTTCTTTGCCGAATACGATGCTGATTGAAATCTGCTGCACCCTGCCAGAAGCGCGTGCATGCTGCTGCAGTTCCGCAGCAGGTGGTGATGGTGGCGGTGATGCTGATGTGTCAGTGAAGGAATTTTCGCTTCCTACATTTGGGAAGGCGCATGGAACATGGAACAGAAGCAACAGTGGAAAGAAGGACGGAGCGCTGGACACAAAAAGCAAACAGGGCCGAATGCAAAATAACAAGAACGAAAACAAAAAATCTAACCCAAAAATCCACCACCGATCGGAAAGCGGCCTGAAAGAGATCGTGTAAAACAATCCAGAAACCAGTCCAGGAAACACCTGCCCGTGACGAAAATTGCTTTAAAATGTAGTTCTCCTCTTTTTGCTTGCTTTCTTTCCTTTCTGGCCTTTCGGCAATGGCGCGTGGTGCCGGTTGCTAGTGAAGAAAGCTGATGAGGCAAGCTGTGATCGACAATGTGTAGGGCGAGTGGGTGGAGGAGGAAATAAATGTTGGTACATGTCGGTTATCAGCATCGCCCAAAAACCTGATCGAAAGGGTGGAGCTCGAGCTCGCGCAAACCCAAATACGCATCGCTAAACCAAGGACCTGTCACTTCCAGGATGGTACGTCATTAGTGTTGTTCTTTTGAAGCCGTCTTTTAGTTAGCGAAGCACGGGATACAGTACATAATGAGCGGCGTTTTCGCTGATGTTCATTATCGATCATCCTCATGCGCTTAAGATCATGCGTGCCTGCATTGAGTGCTTCAAAAAATGAGGACGAAAATTCAACAGTCAAACATGAGCCGTTCGTCGGTGGTGTGCTCTGTGAATGGTGTGTTGTTTTAAATCCGGTTTATTAAAAATTTATCGACTTGAAAAACAGTTATAGAGCAACTGCAATTGGACATAAAGAAAATTAGCATTAAACCCATCCGTTCCCATCGTTTCGCTTACTTTTTATTATCTTTGACACGTATTTTACAATGTAACTATACTTAAACACAGTCATTAACTAAAGAAATTGAAATTAAAATCTGGATTTAAAATAACAAAAATTCTATAAAAGTGCTCACACATTGCCAAAGCCTTAAATTCTTCCTGTGATTCTTTTTTTACGCATCTGTCTTTTCCGGCTTTCTCGGCACACGTCCTTAAAAACACTTCCTTATTATTTACAAATAAACCCACCCAAACTGACAAAACCCATTTGCGAGGTGAACCAACAACACAAAAAACGAGACACAGAATTCACTCACCTCACCAGCAGGCCCCAGATGCGATCAACTTGTACAGGATTTTCTCTTCAGTTGCTACCTACTTCCCATCAATCCGCCCATTCGGTCGCTAAGGATGCACGCTTTGGCATCGTGTAAAACGCATTCCAACGGTTGTCGAAAGCTTGGATTTCTTCAGCTATAGCATCCCATCTGTCATTACTTTTATGACGGTTGATTATACCTGCTCCAGAGTGGTTTGGGCGTTCGCCGCATCCCATCCGTCGATCCTTCGCACATTTCTTTGGTAACTCCCTGGATGTTTGGGTTAATGTAGAGGAAGCGTTTGACTGGCCGAACGGGTTACCGATAAAACCGCATGTCCGTTGCGCGTGTCCGTTTGCCATTCAATTATCACCGGCCGATCGTTGGGATCGTTTAGCGCAAGCATTATTTTTGGGAAACACCGTTTTCAGTACACATTCCAGTCAGGTACGTTCGGTGCGGAAAATATCAGCGAGAGTTCTGATAATTGTTTTGCTTGATTGCACCGACAGTTTGCTGTGGCAACAATGTTGCAAACGGGTTCCACGCGACCCGATCACAAATGTTGTCCCAAAGGATGAACTTGAAGCAGTGTATAAAAATCGCATCGTTCAACGATTAATTTAATGATTGGCAGTACCATCAACCAAAAACTCACTTCATCAACATCCAAAAAAACACAACAACACGTACAAGATCGTGATGATAATGTCAATGATAAAACAGAGCTAATGGATATGTGAACGAACTTGATGGAATATTCAACAACCCACTCACAACTCTAGCAATGCATTGGAAAACCAGTTAAGAGATCGAGAAAAAAAAAAGTCAACCCCAAAAAATTGAGGCCACTCGTTTTAATTACAGTTTTCACTTGGTTGGTACAATCGCAAACGATTGGACGTGTGTTTTCTCCGTCGAGCCAACAATACTGGTTTGTCCAGGGCTTTCCTTCACACGTTTGCATTGTTCTGAACATCAAGAACTTGGCAGAACCAGTTAAACCCGGTTCCCTCTCCAGCATTGCAAATTGACATGTTCTTTTCATTTCCTTGTTGCCTTCTCTCACTTGCACCGTTAATCACTTAATATACGAGTTAGTACTTAACTGCATTTTGATCAATTTTTATTCATTTCCTCGTTTTGCTGTGGTAAAAATAGGCTCAATTTATTTTCAACTCGTGGTTGCTACACAAAAGTCAATTAAAAAGAGATGTTTCTTATACACTCAGAACCATTTGAGTTGACAGGAAACGTTGCCATCGATGTCATCTTGAGCGACGATGTCAAGTTCACCGTCAGCACATTTGATCGATTCGAAAGAACAGAGAAACAACATTCACCTAGCCCTGAAATGGAGATGATAAATGATCTCTGCCTGCGGTGGTGTAACTTTCTGGTGGTTTCCGGTTGCTCTGGGTTCCTGATTGTAACTTGCAATTCAATTTAAGGACAATTCGAAAGTTTCTACCAGCTTGAAAATACGTAGTAGCAAAGTGAGAGTATAAAAAGATGTAATTTGGTCTTAAATATGTGTAAAAAAATAACCAAAAAGATTGATTTGAAAGATACGGCGCATTATTTTGTTTTCCGGTTGCTCTGGGTTCCTGATTGTAACTTGCAATTCAATTTAAGGACAATTCGAAAGTTTCTACCAGCTTGAAAATACGTAGTAGCAAAGTGAGAGTATAAAAAGATGTAATTTGGTCTTAAATATGTGTAAAAAAATAACCAAAAAGATTGATTTGAAAGATACGGCACATTATTTTGTCCAAAAAGGCATAGATTTAAAATTGAGAATATTTTAAAGACTTTCATTCAACCATTCACAACGGTGCATTCTTACTGTGACAGTCAACCTGGAAGGACGTGTTTAGCTTGTGCTCCTAGTTTGTGACCTGTTGCCGTATGATTTTCGCCTCCTTGCTGCTGGATCGCTTCACCGTGTTTTCTGTGCAGTTTGTTACCCGTTGTACCCGGAGTTTTTCCCCGGGGGTTTTTACCGGGTGATATTGTACCCGGTGGTGTGGTGGGTGCAGTGGTGGGAAAAACCCTAAAAATACAGCGTGTGTTTTGTGCGTTGTGTCTGGGTTTGTGTGTGTGAGGGCGTGTGTGTGTGGAAGAGTGTGTGTGGGTGTGTTTTTGTGGGTGTGTGTGTAGAGAAGACTCGATGAATTGTCTCACACCACGTGTTTACAACGAAAATAACAACAATTATAAACACTTTTTGCAATTATCGACCTATCTTGTAGTATCGAGTATGCGTTAGTAAAACTAATAAAAAAAGTTTTACTTACGTGTGGTGCAGGTTGTGCCGGGGGGTCCTCGAACCAAACAACGGATTCAATCCTTTAGCTGCCGGTGCAAATTGCGGGAACCACTTTAGAAAGGATTATTAATCCAATTCTATGCCACTGTTTTTAAGCACTTCCTGAACTGTCTACAGCGCCAATTATGATTTATTGATAACCCTACTTACAACTACATCTAAACTAACTAAACCTAACCTTAAAAAACCCTAATTTTATAATAGCTCTTAGTATCGCAATCTAGATGGTCACTGTTTGGCGTTCCGAGAGAGAAGAACGTGCGGTTTTACTCGCTTCGAACGCGTACCTTCAACTCTATCATTCTTACTCTGCTGGTCTTATACCAGTTATACCAGCAGCAATGCTATACGTTAAGTGCACATGATTATACCACATAATTATATACTGAACCTCTGAGGTTATGGGCTTTAGCATCGTAAACTGTGGTAACGTATACACACTAACCGAGCGTCAATTGATGTTTGACCTGAGTGAAAGCATCCGAACGTGTTGGTTTAGAGTGAGAGAGTGTGAAGAAAAACGAGTTTAAGTAGCTTTGGCAACGAAGACTATTTGAACTATTCGGAGCATTTGATATGAGCAGGGTGCGGCATTAAATGAGCTAATCCGAAGGTAATTTCGGAGTCTTAAACGTAAAATACAGTATCCAGAATAGTTGGAAAATTGGCTTTTAGAATAAGGGCTTGAGAAGGTCCATTAAAATGGGACAAATACTTGACACGCTTAAGGCTTATTATGGTACATTTATCTGTATGTTCAATCAATCAGTTTCAAAGTTTGATCTTTTCAAAAGTTTCTTTAGTTTGTTTTCTTGTTGGACTTGTTGGACAGTTTTAACTTACGAAGTCAAAAAAAAAAATTTTCGAAAAAAAACCTATTTTAACAATTTGAACTTTTGAGCTGCGTAAATACCTCATTGTTGATACTCTCGCCCATCCCTATCAATACTATCAATTCACAAAAAAAAACTTTAGATTGTATGTAGGCACAGGATGAAGTAACAATGATCCTTGCACCATTCACTAATCTCTGAATGGTGTAGTACTCAATAATCACTTTACTATCTCTCATGACCACCGTGGTACGAGAATGGAACAAAGCCGTTTGAATTCAAAAGGCTTGTCTGTACATCGGTTATAGCAACATTATGGTAATATTTATAGCATTTCCTTACGGATTCTAACAATCATCACAAACATTACGTTAGTTTGACATCAACAGTCACGGACGCATTCAATTCCGAGTTTTAATATATTTTCATTTGCATATCTTAAAAGTAATTAAAACACTTTAATTGCGTACCTTCTGCAAGACTGCTAATACCACCAGTGCTCACTAGTACTCAACGAATGCATGCTATGATTTCCTCGCTCGGCAGCAAAGGTTTAATTGAAAAAGGAATCGAAATGTAGGTCGGTGCAGCCCAAGTTAGTGCCAGGTAGCACGAGGACAGGCTTCAACAAAAACCACTTCCATTTGCACTGGACAGCGAGCGTGATTCGTAGCCGGGGAGAGCAAAGCAATGCAAATGATTGCCACTCTGGTGGTGATGCCGCAACCATTCGGCAGAAGGTAATTCTGTCACGGACAGATGGCAATTGTAGAGGGCAAGAATTTTGCTCGTTTTAAAAGGGTGTTTGCCCGGTTGCAAAATGGAGCATCAAAAGTTGTCTTTTTAGCTTAGCGACACAGATTTGCATTCAACTGCCCGATGCATTCTTACTGTGACAGTCAATCTGGAAGGACGTGTTTTACTTGTGCTCCTAGTTTGTGATCTGTTGCCGTGTGATTTTCGCCTCCTTACTGCTATATCGCTTCACCGTGTTCGCTGTGCAGTGTGGTGTGCAGTTTGCTACCCGCTGTACCCGTAGTTTTTCCCCGGGGGTTTTTACCGGGGCATATTGTACCCGTTGGTGTGTGCATTGGTGGGAAAAACCCAGAAATAAGTTGTGCTTGGGTTTGCGTGTGTGCTCTGTGCAAACTTTCAGTTAATCTTGGGAATGTTTGAGCAAACTTTTCAACTTAAAGGTCACAAAAACTCGAACCGATACCGATCACCGAATACCGATAATTCCATTCAACTGGATAAATTCCTATGGAAGAAATCTGTCAACCCTGTACTACCGATGCCTTGTGGCTGTGTTTTAAGACGCATCCAATCATGCTGTACGATTGTGTTGATCAGCTCCTTAAGTATGCACGAAGCAACAACGAAAAAAAAAACCACTGCACCAAAGCTTCTGTCTGAAAAACCTCAAAAAACACCTGGTGTTCGGGTGCGTACGTCTGGCATGCTCTCGGAACGCGTCACCGCCGCCATGCCGACGCTTTCCATACATCGGCCCAAAGGACGGTGGTACGGCCGCGCGCCAGGAACGTTAAACAATATCCAATCAAATTAATAACAACCGCACGGAAAAGGATTTCACTACAGCTGGGACCGGGTTAGAGAAAGAAAAGGTTGAGCTGTCGGTTTTTTTTTTCTTCACTCTTATCCTTTTGCGTTTGTCACGCTTTTTGCTGCTTCAAGGGATAGCAGAGAGGCGAAATAAACCGCACCAGCAGCATGAAAAGCAAGCCCATAAAAAGAAAGATTGTTGAAATAAGCAGCAAGCATCGGGCTGATCCTTTTCATAAAATTGACCATGCAGAAGAGAGAAAAAACCAACCCCCGGAGATACTCCGAAACATCACGATCGAAGCTGGGAAGCCACAAGAAATCAAAGGCCACCTTCAGGGCAAGACAGACGCCTGCGGGCGTCTTCGTTTACTTCGATTCTGTTAAACTGTTGCTCCTTCGTTCGCATTTATGATCTCTGCTGGCACGAACGATGGTTGGCATCAGAAGAAGCTGTTGTTTGCGAAGAGTTCCAGCCACAGATGGTAATGAAATTAAGCACCTTCTTGAAGATCTTCGCCTATGGAAGCTTCAGCAGCAAAACACCAACCGAACACTTCCTTAGAAAAACGTTTACCGGTGCCCGGTGCATGTGTATGTGCGTGGAACAGTGCTAAGGATCCCGAGCATAATGGCCATGAAATGAGAACGACCTCTACGATCGGCCAAACATCGCCTTTACCACCGTTGAAACTAAGGATCCTTTCCATGTTCTGTGTAGCACACACACAAAAAAAGGACACTTTCACGAAGAATAGCTCACAAAAAGGAAGGACGCGATTGACCTAAACCATGAAAAAGTGAACCCAAACGTCCAAGTGCATACGACAGATTTTTTTTTTGTAGGGAGATGCAATTTGGATTCCGTTTTCGGCTGCATCTTCTTGCAAGCATATTTCACTCCCAACCCATCTTTAGCGATCTCGAATCCCTTCAGGAGGGAGGGCTAAAGAACTCCGGTTTTGCTATGGCGTTTTGATTCTTACATTTTCTTTCCGTTTTGCTTGGCTGTGGCTTAGGAGATCCCTTTTGCTTCTTCGTGCTTTAGAAATGGAACGCATACTGCGACTTAAACGTAATTTGATTTAGTCTTGTTCCATCTTTAGTTTGCTCTCTCTCTCTCTCTCTCTCTCTTTGTCACAATCTCTTTTACACTGCTTTGTAACATCGCTCTCCTGTTGCGCATGCACAGTTTATGACAAACACCATCTGCATTAGGAGTTCGTTTTGAAGATCGTGACAGGGGTTGGTTTGACGTACCTTAAAAGCAATGATTAACAATTAGTATTAGCAAGTGTTAACATAGAGGCAGCAATGTAACGTAGTAGAATAGTTTAAGAAGGCTTGTAATATTTACTTCAGCATCAACTTCAATGTTCTGACATGGTTTCGATCCACATAGTGGAACTTTTAAACCACTTAGTGGAATGTTTCAAACGGAATGTGGAATACTCCAAGCTCACTGAGGAACGTTGCAATCATAGAATAGAATATTGAACATTGCAGTATCGCATTAATGATAGGCTATCAGATTTAGTTCGAAAAAGTAGTGATTACAACAACTTTTCCACTAATTTTGACATCAAACTCGTTTAAATGTGAATAGTACAGCGTATGAATGGTGATGTAAGCAAACTATTTTATGACTTTTTTCAATTTACTTGTTTAAAAGGGGAAGTTTGGTCATCCAGGCATGACAGAAATTCCACAGTTGATTGAATAGTTCTACAGCCGAGTTACACAATTTCCCTAATTGAATGCAAAAATTCCACATGAAACTTCAATTGTGAACTTCCAACTTCAAATATTAAACTATGTATTTGAAGTATTCTGCAGAGAGTTTTAATAGCTCCATCATATATATCAAATCTCTGTTAGTACACATTTGTCAGTACATACAATTTTATCACAGTCCTTCGTACAAGGAGATGGTAGAATCCGAATGGGATTCAAAATAATTGTTGAGGAATATTGTCAATAAAAATAATGGATATTAGCTTCAAGAGATTCTTCTTTGGCACTACAACCTCGAGAGGCTTTGGCAGGTCATATTTTAATTCATTCGACGAATGGACAGTTCGGATATGCTGTGATAGAAAATTCAAGGCATTTTATCATGGATATTATGGTGAGCACCTCATATACCCAACATTCTACAGCGTCCTTGAGAATTGTTGAACAGTTTAATATGTCTAGAGGCGAACAAACCATCAAACATACTTTTATACTACGAAAATACGGAATCTGTATTTTCTTTCTTTAAAATAGCAGTAGAAACAAAACTAACTAAAGCGGTCATAAGTATAGACTTTAAAAACATTCTTATACTTTGGAAATTGATTCTAAACATTAGATCTTTTATCCAATACTCTAAAAGCTTACTTTTATGCGTATTAAATAGTTTTTTGTTCATCCGTTCGATGCATTTCATTTCCAAATAAGCTCCTAAGCAAACAACGACCAACAATACCACGGAAGCACATAAAAAGCAAATCCTTTCTCCTCAAGCCATCGATCCCTGTGAGCAGATGCATCCGACATTGATCGACCATCAGGATGCTAGCTCAATATTTGATACTCTTCATTCTAGCACACTCTCGATGCCGTGTATCGCATCCGCATTCCAACACTACCAAAGATTTAGAGGTGTTTCGATCACGCTGCGTAGGAATGTGTTTCGCCTGTTTCATGGTTCTGGTCCTAGGAGCAAAATAACTAAGCTTCGGTACCTTTTTCCCCGTCGATCTCGTCCTTTTTGTAAGGATCGATCGTTTCTTTGCCGAATACGATGCTGATTGAAATCTGCTGCACCCTGCCAGAAGCGCGTGCATGCTGCTGCAGTTCCGCAGCAGGTGGTGATGGTGGCGGTGATGCTGATGTGTCAGTGAAGGAATTTTCGCTTCCTACATTTGGGAAGGCGCATGGAACATGGAACAGAAGCAACAGTGGAAAGAAGGACGGAGCGCTGGACACAAAAAGCAAACAGGGCCGAATGCAAAATAACAAGAACGAAAACAAAAAATCTAACCCAAAAATCCACCACCGATCGGAAAGCGGCCTGAAAGAGATCGTGTAAAACAATCCAGAAACCAGTCCAGGAAACACCTGCCCGTGACGAAAATTGCTTTAAAATGTAGTTCTCCTCTTTTTGCTTGCTTTCTTTCCTTTCTGGCCTTTCGGCAATGGCGCGTGGTGCCGGTTGCTAGTGAAGAAAGCTGATGAGGCAAGCTGTGATCGACAATGTGTAGGGCGAGTGGGTGGAGGAGGAAATAAATGTTGGTACATGTCGGTTATCAGCATCGCCCAAAAACCTGATCGAAAGGGTGGAGCTCGAGCTCGCGCAAACCCAAATACGCATCGCTAAACCAAGGACCTGTCACTTCCAGGATGGTACGTCATTAGTGTTGTTCTTTTGAAGCCGTCTTTTAGTTAGCGAAGCACGGGATACAGTACATAATGAGCGGCGTTTTCGCTGATGTTCATTATCGATCATCCTCATGCGCTTAAGATCATGCGTGCCTGCATTGAGTGCTTCAAAAAATGAGGACGAAAATTCAACAGTCAAACATGAGCCGTTCGTCGGTGGTGTGCTCTGTGAATGGTGTGTTGTTTTAAATCCGGTTTATTAAAAATTTATCGACTTGAAAAACAGTTATAGAGCAACTGCAATTGGACATAAAGAAAATTAGCATTAAACCCATCCGTTCCCATCGTTTCGCTTACTTTTTATTATCTTTGACACGTATTTTACAATGTAACTATACTTAAACACAGTCATTAACTAAAGAAATTGAAATTAAAATCTGGATTTAAAATAACAAAAATTCTATAAAAGTGCTCACACATTGCCAAAGCCTTAAATTCTTCCTGTGATTGTTTTTTTACGCATCTGTCTTTTCCGGCTTTCTCGGCACACGTCCTTAAAAACACTTCCTTATTATTTACAAATAAACCCACCCAAACTGACAAAACCCATTTGCGAGGTGAACCAACAACACAAAAAACGAGACACAGAATTCACTCACCTCACCAGCAGGCCCCAGATGCGATCAACTTGTACAGGATTTTCTCTTCAGTTGCTACCTACTTCCCATCAATCCGCCCATTCGGTCGCTAAGGATGCACGCTTTGGCATCGTGTAAAACGCATTCCAACGGTTGTCGAAAGCTTGGATTTCTTCAGCTATAGCATCCCATCTGTCATTACTTTTATGACGGTTGATTATACCTGCTCCAGAGTGGTTTGGGCGTTCGCCGCATCCCATCCGTCGATCCTTCGCACATTTCTTTGGTAACTCCCTGGATGTTTGGGTTAATGTAGAGGAAGCGTTTGACTGGCCGAACGGGTTACCGATAAAACCGCATGTCCGTTGCGCGTGTCCGTTTGCCATTCAATTATCACCGGCCGATCGTTGGGATCGTTTAGCGCAAGCATTATTTTTGGGAAACACCGTTTTCAGTACACATTCCAGTCAGGTACGTTCGGTGCGGAAAATATCAGCGAGAGTTCTGATAATTGTTTTGCTTGATTGCACCGACAGTTTGCTGTGGCAACAATGTTGCAAACGGGTTCCACGCGACCCGATCACAAATGTTGTCCCAAAGGATGAACTTGAAGCAGTGTATAAAAATCGCATCGTTCAACGATTAATTTAATGATTGGCAGTACCATCAACCAAAAACTCACTTCATCAACATCCAAAAAAACACAACAACACGTACAAGATCGTGATGATAATGTCAATGATAAAACAGAGCTAATGGATATGTGAACGAACTTGATGGAATATTCAACAACCCACTCACAACTCTAGCAATGCATTGGAAAACCAGTTAAGAGATCGAGAAAAAAAAAAGTCAACCCCAAAAAATTGAGGCCACTCGTTTTAATTACAGTTTTCACTTGGTTGGTACAATCGCAAACGATTGGACGTGTGTTTTCTCCGTCGAGCCAACAATACTGGTTTGTCCAGGGCTTTCCTTCACACGTTTGCATTGTTCTGAACATCAAGAACTTGGCAGAACCAGTTAAACCCGGTTCCCTCTCCAGCATTGCAAATTGACATGTTCTTTTCATTTCCTTGTTGCCTTCTCTCACTTGCACCGTTAATCACTTAATATACGAGTTAGTACTTAACTGCATTTTGATCAATTTTTATTCATTTCCTCGTTTTGCTGTGGTAAAAATAGGCTCAATTTATTTTCAACTCGTGGTTGCTACACAAAAGTCAATTAAAAAGAGATGTTTCTTATACACTCAGAACCATTTGAGTTGACAGGAAACGTTGCCATCGATGTCATCTTGAGCGACGATGTCAAGTTCACCGTCAGCACATTTGATCGATTCGAAAGAACAGAGAAACAACATTCACCTAGCCCTGAAATGGAGATGATAAATGATCTCTGCCTGCGGTGGTGTAACTTTCTGGTGGTTTCCGGTTGCTCTGGGTTCCTGATTGTTACTTGCAATTCAATTTAAGGACAATTCGAAAGTTTCTACCAGCTTGAAAATACGTAGTAGCAAAGTGAGAGTATAAAAAGATGTAATTTGGTCTTAAATATGTGTAAAAAAATAACCAAAAAGATTGATTTGAAAGATACGGCACATTATTTTGTCCAAAAAGGCATAGATTTAAAATTGAGAATATTTTAAAGACTTTCATTCAACCATTCACAACGGTGCATTCTTACTGTGACAGTCAACCTGGAAGGACGTGTTTAGCTTGTGCTCCTAGTTTGTGACCTGTTGCCGTATGATTTTCGCCTCCTTGCTGCTGGATCGCTTCACCGTGTTTTCTGTGCAGTTTGTTACCCGTTGTACCCGGAGTTTTTCCCCGGGGGTTTTTACCGGGTGATATTGTACCCGGTGGTGTGGTGGGTGCAGTGGTGGGAAAAACCCTAAAAATACAGCGTGTGTTTTGTGCGTTGTGTCTGGGTTTGTGTGTGTGAGGGCGTGTGTGTGTGGAAGAGTGTGCGTGTGGGTGTGTTTGTGTGGGTGTGTGGGTGTGTGTGTGTGTGTGTGAGGGCGTGTGTTAGTGTGTGAGGGCGTGTGTGTGTGTGTGTTTCGTGGTCTCCTAATTATCCTGTGTAGTGTACTT